>QVRM01003975.1:0-187217 GCA_003439945.1 Dermanyssus gallinae
TCCAGCTTCTGGCTTTCTACTAGCTGCAAAGCCGTCAGCGCTAGGCTGTCGCTTTCGAGACCGAGAATAGAATGTATTCTAGTGCATTTACAGGCAAACCCTTAAGTCAATTTACCTCCAGCCAAAGTTTTACATAAACGATTTAAGTACGCGCATATTGAACTTTGTATGGTTATATATATTCTATGTTTTCTAGAAAATCGGCTGAATTTTGACGCACATTCAGACATTTATTATGTATATACGGTGTCACTTCAATTGATCATATATGCACGCTTTAGCAACCCTTGCACACAAGCTTCGTGGAGAACAGGTGCTAATCGAAGAGTTGATTTTAAATAGATAAGATTTTAAACAGGATATCGTGGCAAGGACATGTAAAGAGACATGAGCAAATGCTAATGCAATTTGTAACTGGAATATTTACGGCCCGGCGTTTCAGACAGGCCAGTGAAAGAAAGCCATTCAGAAGAACCGGTCAGCATTGTGCAGGTTATCGTGGCACTGTTTTCATCACTACATTTGAATAACAGAAAGTATATATCGATCACTTTTCAATTGTAGCGATTGTAAATGACATCATAGGCATGCCAAATGTACTATGCAATAACCCTTCTATCAGTAAAATATTAATATGTACACCACCTTTTTCAATAATCTTACAACGCTCATTTCAGGATTTCTTGCGTTTTAGATGCGATAATAAGATACCTAAAAGTGACCAGTAACATTATTAATATCGTTTTTTACACATTATTTATTACGGCAATTTTTACTTTTAACACGTTTGATGATCTTTCGAGAGAATTCTGAAGTATGCGAAACAGAAGATATTCTGTCGTCAGCTGGCGGCACCAATGCATCGCCATTGGTATTTACTTTATTTATGTATCTACGGTCCGTTAAGTGCAAATGAAATCATCTAAGCAATGCGTTCACCATATGTGCGATCCTGACAGGACGACCCGTCCATGGTTGATTTGACAATGCCAAATCTCCATTACGAAAGCAAGTAATCCACCATGGTGGTTTGTACCGATCGCAGAGAGTTTGAGGCCCGGAAACAGCGCTATTGATCTTATGTTGCTCACAAGAGTAGCGCTGGCACACCAATATACGATAAGAAAGAACTGACCCAGCAATAGTTGATGACCATTGTTGACAGCGCATGTATATATATATATATATATATAATATATATAATTAAATGTGTAGCCTTCTAAAGTGTTAGAAATGACTAAGGTTTCGGAACTATCGTTTGTAACTTGTGTTTCATGAGGAACGAGCGGGTAGCACCAAGTGCCGTCTCCATTCCTTATAAGTTCTCAACACATATTTGATGGTGGGCAAGAGCAACTACTAATTTCTCTTAACTTCCTCTGTTGGAGACTTAAACGGCAATTTACCATAGAGTGGATAAACTGGCGACGCACAACACAAACTTGTTATTTTTCCTCAAGAGGGACAACCATAACAAAAAATTAAGTTTCGCTAGAGGAAAAGCCCACATCAGGTGATAACTTTAGTTAGACTGAACACATTTCCTCCTAGCACTAGGTCGAGAATATCGCTGAGGTGGCGATTTCAGAAACGACCTCCCGGCTGCAGAGCTAGATAAGAAAGTTTGCGCGGCGGTTACGATATCCCCGTTATTTTTATGCGGAGCCACGGCGGCGAAGGATAAACATTTATGTTAGTTCTCGCGGCCCCGGACGTGTACCCTCTGGAGAGCTTACCCGATACTCGACGTACAGTGTCCTGTTCGGACATGATGTCGTGGACACGGCTCATGCAAGTTGACTCTGTAGCGAAACATCGCATTCCGGTGAAAAAATAGAGTCTTGACCAAGGTATGTTTGGGTACTCCAACAAGTGGGCAATACAGCAAGCTACTCTGGCGGGGAGTCTAAGGGCTAGTGCACTGGCTATGGTAATTATCTGCTGGGGTGTCGTCAGTTCTAGTCGATGATCAGTAAGAATAGATTATAATTCATAATGCTGCGAGTCAGCGATCGTGCTGTCACAAGAACTGTCGGGAAAACCCTAGATATCTCAACATGTTCGCCTAAGCCGCACTAAGCGTTTTTAATATAAAATGGTGGCATACATTATTAACGTATATATACCAAGTAATTGACAAATTTATCCAGCCATTTATATATATATATATATATATATATATATATATATATATATATATTGATTCATTGTTCGCTTGGCATGTATACCTAAATACACAAGTCACCCTTTTATATCAGGGATATATATACGTACATATATACGCAAGCAAGTATGCTTGCATACAGCCATAAAATGATGAAAGCTCACACGCACGTCTTTTGTCGATGGATATCATTTGCGTGAGCGTCCTGAGCTGGAGGACAACAGAGTAACAGTATGAGCAATTGTGCGCTGTGTTTGTGAACCGATATTTTGCTATCATGATGACAAAGGGGCATGCTATTGAGATGGCATACCTGTCATGTATGTATGTATGTATATATATATATATATATATGATAGGATATGAGTACATACATATGTACATATGTATGCACTCATATCCTGTCAAAAATTGAGCCATACCCCAAATTGGCAGATAAACAGCGACGTACAATAGAAGAAACGGCCCCTCTCACCCAGGCATTTCCTCGCCGGTCACTGAATGATGAATCAGTCAAGCCCCGCTTTGCAACGTCTTTATCTCTATCTCTCTCCCTTCCTCTCTAGTGCTGGTATCGCTCTAGTTGCTCTGTTTAAAAGACGGGGTTGGCTTTGGGGTTGTCATTTTTTTTCATATGGTTAAATTTTTCAAAGCGCTCACTTTTATGCAAGCCAAACTCAAGCGTGGTGCATGGAGGGTGTTCATGTTTCTTTTTTGCATACTGCTATCGACGTCATTATTGCAGACATAACCCTGACACGGTTATCACATATGCGAAGATGTTGCGCATCAGAAGCGAACTGTTTGCTACTGCTACCGTTGTTGTTGTTGTTGTTCACGAAGTCATTGTGCATCGTTATTGTTCGATGGCAGCGCCGACAAAGACGGCAGTCAGCGCGATCAGAATGTTGTAGATCCATGCCATGATGCTGGCGGCCTCCTATTCTTGTTCTTTTAGTAGGCGTCAGGCGCTCACCTAAATCACTGTAACGGCGGTGCTGGCAGTGCGATAGAGAGAGTTTTTTCGCCTCAATATCAAAGTATCTTACGAATTGGCTGGCTGAATTACCGGCCAGTTAGACAAGACACGATTGCATTCTGCTGTCTCCCCTGACGCAAAGGGCTGCCTACGTTAAATGGCAGAAGGCTTGTCCGGCACAACCATATCAGAAGAAAATCCTTTTGAATTTGCGGCAGGCTGTCTTCTTTGTGTCTTTATCTTCCGTAGTCTTTATCTTTACTTTCACAACGATCTCCACTAAATCAGCCACCCGCGACCTAGTTAAGTTTTTCGAGCTGAGCATTCCTGAAAATAGATTTATCGTCGTACTGCTCTGTACGTTTAGTTGTGATCGGGCCGTCTGCTCCGTGCTATCGAGAGCCCTGCATGGGAACCGCGTGTGATCTACGTATGTCATCGGTTTCGGCGATGTCACACAAAACACACGTGTGAACCTCACTTTTTCCCAATATTCACCATAAAAGACTGGAGGCCGCCATGACCGGAAAGTTGGATTAGGTAGTACATAGTCCCCGCGTACTCGCATCGGTGCTATTTTAAGAAACATGGGATTATTACTCTGCTTGGCTTTCACTGCAGCTGGTCCTCACGTTGATATATATATACATACATATATATGAATATATAATGCAATAGCTTATTTTATGTGTTATCGTATCGACATTGTTCGAAATGGTGTATCATTATGGCACTGTACAGTATACATATTGAAGCTTTAGAGCGGCAGGCGGTGGTATAATAATATATCTGCCTATCATCGGAAATTGTTTAGTGTCTGCGTAAAAAAAGCAGACTTGGGGGAAAAACGAATCGACAACGTCATTACCTCTTAAGAAGTCTGACCTCATGGAACCGTAAGACGCCGACGACGCGACGTCTTTCCCCGATAACAACCAATGGAAAAACGAAGATCCAGCGGCGAAAAAAATTTGGAAAAAACTGGATTTGTTGATGAATTTGAACTGTCGCCGATTTGGCCGGCATTCAGCCGATCTGGCGAACACAACCGCTGGCCAGTGGTGCTTGCACGATTGAATATGTTACCATCACAGCATGGCATAAATCGATTGACACCCGTCTTGATCCTCCCAGGAGGTCAGGACCCTTTTATGGTGTCGTTGACAAGAGATGAACTCTACCGGTAATGGCAGTTTCGTAAACGGCTCCATTATTCATACGCAGGCCACTCGTGTGAAATCGTTGAAAAATCAACCTATTTCTCGAATGTGCTTGAATTGCCAGCAAATGCTATTCTAACAAATGATGGCAATAGGTGATAGATAGAAACACTTTGCATAACGCAGAAAATATGGTTTTATTTCATTTTGAAGTTACAGTGGAATATGAATATCTAACTACTCTTGGGCTTGTGAGGGGTGCTACCAATCGAGCTTATCCTCGAGGCAGCCCCTCATTGTACCCATAATTGCTGCCGCATTGCCGCGCTGAACCGCCAGAGATAGCCGCTGGAGTAGAAAGTCGAAAGCTCTTTTGTCCCCCGTCGTGAGTTCAATACGTTTACCAATCTTCTGTAAAAGTGACCATGCCTCAGGGCCAGGTCCCCCTAGTGTCTCCAATACTAGTGGCACAAAAATGAACTCGTCGGTGAGCTGGGCGTATTTGTTGGTCTTTAGACGTTCAGCCTTGCGTGCTGCGGAGCCAGCGGCTGATGCGCTGGCCTCCATGTTCGAGGGGGCGAGCGTGTCGGTGACTGTAGCATCCCAAATAAGCGCCTTTCCCCTTTCAAAAGGGATAAGGGTGAGACCATCAGGCCTCTTTCCGTCGCTTCTCAGGAGGCCGGTTGGCTCTCGAATACATGGCAGTAGAGCTGAATAATAGAGCATAATAATAACAGTAGAGCTTTGCATAACTATGATATTTATTTTGGCTTTGTCACTACATAGATATAATAATACTCTACAATTATCAGAAAAAATTAAACACATGTCATTATTATCTTGCTATTGTTCAGCCCTGTTTGACTGTTGGCGTTGATTTCATCAGTATACCATTTGCAGGTTCTACCCACTTTAAAAAACGCTCCGTCTTCAATCATCTTTGTCTTTTATATCTCCTTATTATTATTTGTTATTTTATAAAGTATTATTTAGTATGTATAATAACCATCTATAGTGTTCGTTGCTATTGTGACAGTTTCACATTTCCAAGCGTAACCCATATTGCGTTTTTCTATAGCTAAAAGTCTTTCGGCATGTTCTGTTTGCCATTATTTAGCTAATATTAACGACTTTATTTGACACAGAGTTTGTGAGCCACATTTGTATCTTTTAAGGAACTGAATTTGGCATCTTGTTAATAGTTATTTATTAGTTCATTGACAACAGGGTATTATACTATGCTTTCGTTGGCAAACGTTACACATCTGCATCCATATTTATGCATTGTATATAGACTCAGGTCAGATGAGCGCACTCTCAGCTTTATAGCACATTGACAGCATCAATCTCCTCCGCGAGAAGGCCTTACAAAAGACTAGTTATTCCGTTCTGGTTCGGTTACTAGTAACGCATAAGGACAAATAAAATACGGAACAACGTATGTACCACAGTATGTTCTAATATATTAATATTCTGGCCATCCATACGAGAGTATTAAACAATGCTATAAGCCAATTAAATCCGTCGTTGTACTGCCAGTAATGTAACTACTCGTACGTTCGATTTAAATGCATTTTTATTGGTGTGAAGTTTTCTGATCCAGTAACTGAGCGCTTGGGTATGTGTCCTAATGCTACCGAGTGTGCTGGACTGCTTGGCTTAAATAAATGCCTAGAAAAATGAGGGCTTCACTGCAGTATTTTGACAGGAAAGGATGCAGTCAATCAATGCGCTCGATCATACAAGGTAATTCGTGTAAAATGTTATTCAATACCAATGCTTGCAAGCCTTGCTGGTCGTCAAACGTTTGCTTGTGGCGTTAATAAAACCCGCGTCTTCCAAGCCCAAAATAAATTTGCTCAAATTTCTAGTTTGATTGAATTCTGCGCTGATATACAATACGACGGTTTGGACATCCCACATATGTGTTTCAATTGAATTGAATACTGATACTATTAAACCACAGCAGGTCAAATACTTCTACGGCCCGAGTACGTGTAAAGCACGATATCACTAAGAAATGTCAATTAACTCGCCGCATAGGCTAACCTGCTTCTATCTAATCTGCATTGTTTTTCTGATTATCAGGTCTTCAAGATTTGGAGTCGCAGTTGTTCACCGCCAGCGATATTCCAATGCAGCGGCTAAATTTCTCTGCAAATCTGCTTCGTCGGATCACGGACAAGGTATGAATACATCCCGCAAATTTCGGCGCAACTGACTTATATGGCAGTACCATAATAAAACAGTAAAATACAAAATCGTATTTTACAATTTTCTGGACGCGGATGTGCCTAGAATATCGGTGCAGTTGGAGTTTATAGATCAATATCCAAACGACAGACATATGCGCTATTAAGCTTGCTCAAATCGGGTAGAGCTTATCGTTAAACAACAACTTGTAAACCGCCAAACTATTAGATCAAATAAGGTTGTGCCCCTGTTTCGCTATGACGTTCCAATATGATTAATAATTAGTAATTGCTACAGTCAGTTAGTTTATCAAGCGGTTCGAACCGTAAGTAATTCGTGACCTCTATGCAAGCGTATCTTGGCAACGTTGTCAATGAGCGTCGATAAGTTCTCGACTGCATCAGCTTTCAAGAAACAAAGTTTCTCCCTAAGCGCCTAATGCTGTCGGAGAGTCTGCTGGTAACTGTTTTTTACGCGTCCTTGTTTGGGTGACGCGTAGTAGTAGATCGCGTTTGTCCCGTATCTGTATTTGTCAACTACTGCCTGCTTGTCTCTCTCTCTGTCTATTCACCATGTGCCGCCATTCCGTGACCATCGTGGTGATCACAATAGAGCTGGCCGACCTCCACATACGATACTGCATCGCCCAGCGTTTGTGTGCGGATGTGTGGTCGATGCCATTGTGCATTGTTCAAAATAAGCGATTTTTGTTGGCTTCCGTTCTTTACCATCTCTAGCCAGTCTTAAGCCGCGTCTTGCAAAAATGCACGCGTATATATATTTTTATATATATATATATATATATATATATATATATATATATATATATATATAAATATGTCGCCCACAGCAAAGTTCATGCCATTTAGGCGTATGACATAGTTTAGTTAAATAAAAACAACTTGTAAGATATTTGAAGCTGTGTTTATACAAAGAAAAGCGTTTAGCAGAAGACCGCTGGAGGCCAGCCGCCGCTTGTTTTTATACAGCTAATTTATGTCACATGCCCAAGTGGCACCAGCCTTGCTGTGATGTAGTTCCATATATATATATATATATTATAGAGAGAGACGGTCTGGATATGGTCGCTACTTCAGAAAATTGGCAAATGTATCAAATTGACGACAGGGGAGAAAAAGCTCTCGAGACTATGTAAATGACTTCTTCAACGGCTACCTCTTCTGGTCCAGTGCGGCAGCACTAATTGGCACGATGAGGGTACCTACTGATATATGGTTACTTCAAATATGGTGGCGCACGACATAGCGTGCTCATCGCCATCAGACTTGCTATGCAAACCAAGTAAAAGTATATACCTTGAACTAGACATTCCGGCACGGAACGTCAAAGAGGTCGATAGAGAAAGCTAGTACGAAAAGCTAAGCCCTACCTTCACCTTGCCATTCGTCTGTTTGCTTTTTGAACCACTTTTCCTTGGGTGGTGTTATCACGTGTCCTTGTGAGAGGCACGGAACACGGCAGTTTCGGCCGTGGAAAAATGAATTAAATCGTAGTACAGGATTATAAACACAATAACGAAGGCAGACATAAGAAGTCACCCCTAAATAAAACTAATATTGTAAAGTACCGCATTAGTAGCAACATTAAAAGTCCGTTTACCGCCGCTGCTACGACAAAAAGTGCTACTTAAACAAACGCGCATACTAACAAGATTACAAAGAATGCAGTCAAAATATATTTTATAAGTGTGTGACAACCGTACGAATACATTCTAAACCTACCATTGCTCAGATCGAGCCAGAGGCGGCCAATTTGAATCGGTGTATCAGAGGACTTAGAATTAATTTTTTTTTTTATGGAGGTTGTTTTTAATTCTAGACTATCCTCCATCCCATACGGGCTTGAAACATAACCGGAGGTATATCTTCAATGCACCGAGGGCCGGACATGTTGAGATATCTAGGGTTTCCCCAACAGTTCTTGTGGCAGCATGGTCGCTGACTCGCAGCGGTATGGCTTATCATCTATTCTCAATGAGCATCGCTCAATAAAAATTCGATGAACTACAGGGATCAAACCGGCGACACGCCGGTAGATGACAACCATGACTGGCGCACTAGTTCCCTAAACGACGCCCCCACTGTATCAAGGGACCTGCAGCCGGCCAACTAACCGGATCCGCCTCGAGAAGCCACCGTCCTTTTTCTTATATCGTCTACTGTCTATGGTCGAGAGTGAGGTTGCAAAAAGTAGCCGTCAAGAATAGACAGGTAGGAAGGAGCCTAATAACACAAATTGGCAGTCGCGAGACAAAGAGATCTCGGCAGCTGCCCACCCACTCTTCAAGGTAGCCCTTGGAGAAAAATATCGCATCAGTCGCTTAATTAAGTCTGCTCTACGGGTCATCAGTGTGGGAACCAGTTGGAATAAAGACCAAAAAGAATAGGAAAAAGTTAAGCAAGCCATAGAGAGTGCTAGGCCAATAGGGTCACCAGAAATTACAGGACGGCCTCCACAGACGCTATGCTGGTATTTGCCCGCATGATACCTTGACCCAAACAGATGGAGGAAAATATACTCTTATACCGAGATCAGCCTCTTAGAAAAGACGATACAAGAAAGAGGACTCTGGAGAGCTGGGAGGCTGAGTGGATTGGAGCGAAACAAGAGGCACCGAGATCGTGGACGAGATCAATGATTCTAGATCCCATAAAATGATACCGATGCAAGTACGCGGAAACTATCTACGTACTACCTAATCCGTCCGGTTCTCACTGGTTATGGCAGCTTCCAAGCCAATATGATGAATATTGGGAAGACTGAGGTAGACATGTGTGTCTTGTGCGACGTTGGCGAGACCGATGATGTGAGTCACATGCTTTTCGCATGTAGAGCTCTCTATATCACTAGACGTGCCGAGCAGTATACCAAGGGATCTACCCTCAGGGATGTTAAACTTAAAAAATCTGGGACGGAGGCTCTGATTTTAGCGTCATTATGAGAGCGAAAGCAAGGATGAAGATCATTATTCTGGCGCATCTGCCGATGCCGGTGTGGCCGCTGCTGTCCTCACTGTGGTGTGCTGAGGCTTGTCTTTTACAGCTGCAGTCGTCTGGTCCTGATTTGATTCGGTATAATGGCAAGGTTTCCTGGCATTTTTGTGCTCCTGTTGTTGTTGTTGTTGTTGCTGCTACTTCGGCATTCATTGACAGTTAATCCAGACTATTCAAAGTGGCCATTAACCTACGAACAATGGTCGAACCTTTTCACGGAAGGCGATCTACAATCGCTACAAATTGAAGCCTTGTGCCAAGCCGCCCACAGATATAAATCTTGCATGATTGTGGTTAGGGCTTCGCTACGTTTTTTTTTCTCAAAACAAACGTCGACGACTAACGACAATCGACAATAATAGAACTGAATACCCGCTATAGTCTACCTGTTTCAGTCATCAAATGTACAGACCAGGTCGATATTGACTATTGTATTATGATAGTACTTATAGTTGGAGAATAATAAAATATCTAATCGCATGTTTGATATAGTGAGTCTTCGTAATTATATATATATATATATATATATATATATATATATATATTTATATATATATACATGCATAACACCAATTAATATCTGTATGTGTACATGTTTATAAATAGTAATTGCTTCTACGCGAGCTGGTGTACTCACCTAATAAATAAATAGTGTAATCACGCCATCTTTAACAGATTCCTCTTTTCTCACGTAAAAACCACAACCCTTGTAAATGTATACCGAGCAAGAGGGCTTAGTGGGAGAGCCATTGTCTTACATTCGAGAGGTCCCGGGCTTAAGTCCTGGATCGGTCACCCTTAACTTAGCTTATATGGTTCCCAGCTTAACAAAACGAATTCCGAAGTGAACTAAACTCGGTTACAATCGAAAAATAAAAATAAGGAAATAATATGTCAAAAAAATTATTGCACATTACCATTACTTCATTGACATACGTATATCGAAATAAGTTAATAAAAATATACATATATATATATATATATATATATATATATATATATATATATATATATATATATGATAAGTTAATACATGTAAATAAAAATAATAATTATTACTATTTTGTAATATTATTATTAACTACAATTAATTATAGTGTCAATTTTTTAATAATATTGTCATTTTAGTAATGTTGCAAAAATACTTTAAAGATAGTGATTCATTTGAGTAAAGATGTATTGTATTAACATGTTCAATAGTATGCTAGAGCGTCCGTCACAAGATTGCCATGTTATGCCTAGCAGAGACGAAGGACCCTGTGATTGTGACAGCAAGTATTCCTCGTTGTTGTCGTTGCCCAGAGATCGACTAACGTGTCGCAAACTACGCGTAGTTCAAGTCGACACTGAGTGTTTTGATCAATTTGGCAAATGGGTGGTCTTTGGCCAGCGAACAGCGAAGAACAGCCGATTTACTGCTGGCAACACGAAGCCATCGTCGCTTGGATATGTTCGGAGGGAGACGCGGTCTGACGGCTGCATGCAAATGCGTTCGCAGCGTGCGAGCGCGCCATCTGTCGACCAGTACGCGGACATTCGCACACAATCGCGTCCTTCCACATCACAGCGTCTCGCAACGTTCCGAAGCGGTGACCGCTTCTTGTTGGTTGTCAGCGTGTCGTTGGCAGCTATGATGAGGAAGCTGCATGGGCCTGCAATGGCCAGTTGTCAGTAAGATTGGGATTTGCCGGAGCAACGGGGTGTGGCGCCAGTCATCTATCCGTTTGTCGGTCCGTCCGTTCTTCCAGCCATCGAGGCAGTTTTCAGTTGTCACACTTCGTCCAGCTTTTTTCACTGCGTTGCATTCGTAGTGTGAGCGCAGTTGCCGCTTAAGAGGAAAGGGCTCAAGTTAATGACACATGGCTCCCTACACAGCTAGCTTTGCCTCCATAACTTGCCCGCAGCCGTCCTGCGTGTACGCTAGACTGTGAGTACGGCGAGTACAATCTACTATAGCCCGATAGCTTGCCAGCTGGATATTGTGCCGTCGCTGCTGGCATTCTTTTTGATGCTGAGAACCTATATATTCATCGCTGACTGGTATTTTCCGTCGAGTGGCGAAACTACTGTTCTGCAGACACAATGCTGCATGAGCCGGTGTTGCTGTGCCGGCAGTGACTGCAGTCGCGCTGCGGTGGGGTAACACCACAGTTCGAGAATATTGCCAGAGGTAATACGTCAAATATGGACTACGTCATATGTGCGTGTGTCTGTGTGTGTTTGTGTGTGAGAAAAAAAGTTATAGAGAGGGAAAGTTTGTCTTAATATCTGACAGACGGAAGCGCGTATGGCGCGTTGCGTGAGTAGCAACAAATATTATAAAGTTATCTTAACCAGCATTTACTATATTTCAAGAAGTACAGCTAAATAAATATGAGCGGCCTTACATGCGTATTGCGTGTATAGTTTTAAGAAGCCATGAAAGCCGGCGTTCGTAACGCAGCACATGAAAATATATAACATCCCGTAATCATTACATGCTTTGAATGTGGTATTTTGCTATGAGTGATCTTCAAAACTAGGGTAGTAGTTTATGGGGTTGTTTATGTTGCGTACGACAATGTTCCTATTTAAAACATTTAAGTGCTATACTAACAGTGTTCCTATCATTACAGGTGTTTGATGGGATCGAAGATACTTTGGAACATTTGGAACTTTCGCAGAACCTGCTCGGAGATCAGCTCAACCCTGTATTTGGGTCAAAGGAATTTAACCGCTTGGGGAACCTTAAATACCTCGGACTTCGAAACAATCTGATTAAGGCTATTGGGGATAATACGTTCCGAGGACTCATGTCACTCAAGGTATGATACATATTTGATCATTTAAAGATCTGCACTTTCTTATTGAACACATTAGCTAGCGTTCGTTAGATACGCTAACTAACAAGTCCGTTGAATTATTTAACTACAATCAATTATAGCTTACCTTATAATTAAATGTATAAACAAATAATTATAACCTTTAACTAATGGTTAAGTAACAAGTCGTTGAATTACTTAACTACAATCAATTATAGTTTACTCTATAATTAAATGTATAAACAAATGATTATAACCTTTAACTTATGGTTAAGTTAAAGGTTAACTTATCTTAAACGTTTGTCGGCAAGGCACATGGATGACGCTACTTAATCCAGATGATTTAAACGTTTGGAAAAGTACATCGGCGTTATGATCCTATATACATTTGAAGGATTGCTTCGCTAGCGGGGTTCGCACTCAAGCGACAAGATGGCAGATGCCTCATTGTTTATTTTAATAATTACAGAATTTCAACATATTCAAACATAAATATGCGTATGAAACACAAATTCTAACATAAATGTGCGTATGAATAACATTCTGAACGTGACACATTAAAACGCGGTAACTGCACATTGTTTTCGAACGCAATGATCGGCAAAATAAGCAAGCTTAGCTACGACGGAGAGTCTTTTCCAAAAGTTACCTCTGTCTTTCGCAATAAGTGCCATTGAAGGTCAAATTAACGCTAGAGAAAATTTCATTTTCATGGCCTGCCGAACAGGTGACCGAATCACCCTAAATAGAGGAAAAATGCCAGGCGTCACTATTTGTCTGAATGTTTCATTTCTACGGAAAATTGCTGTGTTCCACGTATTTATCTACGTCTGTGTACATGTGCAGCTGTTGGTAATGCCCTCTGATTATCCCCTCCTGGGTACGCTCGAGAACCACTTTCGTTTCACTGGGGGGTTGCGCTGGCCCGCTATTTTCATTTGTCAGAGAGGGAAAGCAGAGAGGGTAACGTACCATGGGTACTCCATTCGACAGACAACGAAGGAGTCCACGGACAAGGTCGCAGCTTTTTGTTTAGTTATTGGAGGTTTTGGGAATGCATAAGACGCATGCATTATGCATCCATTTTATGCGTCACTGGCAGCTGTCAGCAACTAGTGTGGGACTCACAAACCTAAACCACCACTAACGTAGTTCTGCCCACCCGCCCCTCAGGCTTGGAATTGCGTGGTATTCCTTCGACAAAGGTCGCAGCCTGTATAGGGCTGAATTGTACCTTGCACGGCTGGCTGAAAGACGACACGTCGGGGAGCCATATCGCAATGCCTCTACGAAGAAGCTCGGACACGGTGACCAATTTCACAAAGGGGACACTCACTCACAATGGTCATAATAATAAGAATAGATCGTTATGTGTTATAGCTCTAGCTACTGGGGGCTTGGGTGTTGATGAAAGTGATATTGCCATATTTGCTACACATCGTGTGGCAAGTGCAGTCCGACGCACAGTGGAAGGGATCGATGTGAAGGCTGAGAGAGGGAGAGAGAGATTGCTCGCCCAGTGTTGCATTTGCCAGCATTGCACTGCGTTTTTTGTATTGAAACATATTTTTCAACGAGAAGAAGAAAACAAAGGCAAACTATAAAAGTAAAACCGTTCAAACAAACGTGTTAATTGTCGTGCAATCCAGGATAGCAGCCAACGTTTTGTAACAATGGCTCGCGAACGTCTTTGCAGCACATTTAGTTCAAGGTTACGCATATTTAGCTCAGCGCTTGAAATTCGGCGAAATATTTACTTCAAGCATTTTCAGAAGCTTAATGACTCACTGTGAGAATCCCTTGACAGTGATTTGTTTTGCAAATCACGCAATATATATGTATATATATATATATATATATATAGCGTAATGTCCGTGTACGGATTTGCACTAATAATATGCATATATATATATATATATATATATATATATATATATATTATTAGGTAAGTCAAAAAGTTCGTCGGCTTTCTGGGACCACATTTTTGAAATTCCCGCGCTCTGCAGCAGGGCCGCCTGAGAGTGCGGCTGGGTGTTTACATTCAGGAGCAGACCCGTGGCGGCGCGACGGTATACCGGTTCCAACTTTACCGTTTCGTTTGCGGAATTGGCAGCTGTCTGCAATGGACACATTATGTTGTTCTCCTACCGTGAAGGCATAAGTGCAGCGCAAACAACCCGGAGGATATGTGCAGTCTACGGCGAAAACGCTGTACACAAATCCACAGTCGAAAAGCGATTCGCCCGTTTCAAAGCTGGAAACTTCAATCTCGAAGATGAACCGAGGTCAGGACGACCCAATGTTGTGGAGACCGACAAAGTCATAAGCCTGGTTACTTCGAACCCAGGTTTGACCATAAAAGAAATTGAAGATGTAACGGGAGTCTCCCACGGAACCGTTTGGAATCGCCTCCATGATGCAGGTTTCTCGTGCAAGCGGAATATCTGGCTACCACAGGACCTCAATGATAGGCAGCTTGAAGGGCGAGTCGATACCTGTCACGCACTCCTCCGGAAGAACTCGAATGAGCCATTTCTGAGGAGATTGATAACCGGCGATGAAAAATGGATACTCTACAGAAACGTAACACAGAAAAGAAGTTGGGTCCCCAGAGGTTCTCAGGCCGCAGCTATCCCTAAACCCGAAATTCATCAGAAGAAGGTTATGCTGTGCTGCTGGTGGGACTGTAAGGGCGTCGTGTATTTTGAGCTGCTTCCAATGGGTCAGACGATCAACTACGTCGTCTACTGCAGACAACTCGAAGATTTGAAGGCTGCAGTAGCAACGAAGCGCCCGGAATCGTCAAACAGGTGGGGCGTCACTTTTCAACATGATAAGGCGACACCACACAAAAGTTTGGCCACCCGGCAAAAATTGGCGGAGTTTGACTGGGATGTGCTGCCGCACCCAGCTTATAAGTCCCGACCTCGCACCATCTTATTATCACTTGTTCAGGTCTCTCCAGAACTCCCTTGAAGGCACAACATTTGAATCTTTGGAGGCTATAAAAAATCACCTCACTCAGTATTTCGACGAGAAGGACAAGACGTTCTGGGAGAAAGGAATCATGGATCTACCGAGGCGATGGGCGAAGGTTATCGAACAAAACGGTCAATATATAATTGAATAAAAATACTGTTGTCTGCATAAATAGGGCTCTTTAAAATCGGGTAAAAAAGCCGACGAACTTTTTGACTTGCCTAATATCGTACTTTTTGAAATGTCAAAATCGTAGTATTTGATCATATCTATGTATTTTTTAACTACTTAGTTAATTTATTATATAACATTTGTATGTTAGTTATTTATGTATTGAAACGTTTTTAAACATATACTGGGGCGTAGAAAGCTTACTGTACGCTTAACGTAATATATAAATATTGTGCAACACTCTGTTGGCCAAGTTACCACGGAAGAAAATACTATTCATCAATGATGATGATTCTGATGTCTCTCGGGCAGTCCATGATTCATAATCATGATGAGATTCACTTTAAGTATTAACGGTTTTGCTTAGGAGCGCTTGTTTGTGCTACCAAAAAATCAAAACAAGTTTTGGAAAGAGTCGTCTGTCAAACGAGAATCTCTGAATCATAATTCTAGTTTATTAGAGTACCTTCCGAGTGCTAACGTTTTCACAATGCGGGAGCTACATGTTGCCATCGGCAGTTTCCGCAATTGTTCTATCTTCTATTATGGATTCGTCGGTAGACGAATGTTTTGGTTTCGTTCATCTTGATTGTTGCTGTTCTGCTGCTGTTGCTGTCGTGGCTGTTGTTGCGAGTGTCACGGCGAATAGCCAATCCAATAGCGAGGCTATTGCTGATGACGGACGGACGGACGGACGCTAGATGCTTAGGAGTGTTCAGGCGGTGGGTGGGTGGGTGGTTGGATGGATGATGGGGTCTCGTTGACGCTGTAACTGGCCGAACGACGACGACACATCAAGAAGCTAGCCAAATCACTGAGTGGCGCGCTGTCGGCTGGCACGAACTGCTCGCTGAATAGACAATTATAGATGCGGAAATACAACCCGCGTCACATCGACAGCGACGGCGACAGCAACAAGCAGAAACAGCAATTTCCACACAAGCGAATGCTCTTGTGGGTTTTACTATTACTACTACTACTACTACGCGCCCGGACAGCAATCGCTGTTTTTCTACTGGCCAGGATTGTTCTAGCTGGCTACTCGCCGCAGGCTCGTAGTTAGTAGACGTAAGGAATCGCCGTCAACACTAAGTGACTGAGTGACTCAGCATTGAACAGAACAGTGTCGGTCCGGACGTCCATCTTCTCCTCTCCTTTGCCTCCTTCTCCTCTTCATCGTGGCTTCTCTCGCTGCTGCTTCTTCTTCGTCTTCGTTTTCCCCTTCAACTTTCTCTTATCCGATGGCAACAACAGCAACAACAACGATAACAACAACAACAACAAAAAGCAGCGAACCAACGGTTGGTGTCAGTGCGATGGCAACGTCGTCTGCAGAAGAAGGGGAGTGAGATATGGGGAGGGGTGAGAGAGAGAGAGAGACGATTGTTTTCGTTTGTGCCGCTCAGAGGCCGGATGACCCCACGCCGGGGCCAATGATCCACGCACGCAACGCCTCACGGGAAGACACGTTGGAAAAAGAGTCATAGTTACTCCCGCAAAAGTAACGTGTACTCGTATAGGCAAAGAAGCTCAAAGGGTGTTTGTGAACGTTTCATCCCCAGTTTGTTAAACCTGTTATAATAATGACTTCATCAGTGGCATTTATTATATTTCAATCCTTTCTAACTTAGCCTTTTTTTAGGGCAGCTAAGCCTGTTTGTATTATAAGACACGTTTTTCTAATTATACACTATGAAGATGGCCCTACAGTTGTGTGTGCACCTTAATTTCATTGAAGGTTCTAGTTCGCACCGTTCTTCGTAATGGTCACTTGTGTTGTTTGCATTAATGACTTTACGTTAGGCGATGGAGCCCAATTGTTTGCTAATCGACAGACACTCGAAGTTGCTCCTTACCCCCTCCTCTAGAGAACATTCGAGAGTTTCCGAGTGTAGCTCAAAAGCTTAAAACCTTTGTACGACAGTTGGCCTTTAATATGAATCTTGCGTTAAAATGTCCAACAAGTCAACGTGCACTTCTTGCCGGCTAGAGAAACTCACAGAGACACTTGCATCACCCGTGAGGTGTGGATGTGCGCATGGCACGCTTGATTATTCGCTTCTATGTCTTGCATTGTTGGTTGCTTACGCTTTCTCTGATGTTTTATTCATATTAATATATAGATGTTCTGTTGACGGGGCGGAGCGAAGAAGCTAACAGATGATTCGGATCAACAGATGACGCAAGTGTGATGTAGGCGCGACACATTCATCCCGAAGGGATTTTGTGATTTGTAGATTTGTTTTTAATTTTAAATATCTAAATAAATGGAAACGATAAAGGATACGGAAGACAACTGCCTAATTCAAATATTGAAATAGAGGACATAACGTCCAGTACTGGAATTGTATTGAACAAACAAATCTCAATTTATCCAGAATTTTCCCCTATTCTCTCTAATATATATATATATATACATGTATATATATATATATATATATATATATATATATATACATGTATATATATATATATATATATATATATATATACATGTGTATATATCATCGTATTTATTTCACTCATATTGAGTATGCATATAACATGAACAATTATACATTTTATACAATTATACACGCAGTTGCTCGCGGCATGTTATTCGAGAGAGGCAATGCAGTGATCTCTTCGCAAGGGCCAGGCAGGCAGATGCATGAAACTTAGTACACGCCTGAGAGCATAGTCGACAGACGCACTCGGAGTACTCTTCGTGGAAGCTCGTATTCGAACAAACCAGGTGATGATAGCCATGAACTATGTATCTGGTATAGACGTGGCGATTGTCACACGCAAGACCAGACCAGAGGTGAGAGGCCCTGAAAACATCCAGGTCTCCGACCTCTCGTCGGACTTGTTCAACTTTATTTTCCCATTCCGAGATAAAGCTCTCGAATGGTACTGTACGCGGCGTCTTCAACCTCAATCGAATTATCTCAACAACTGGTGCACAGCCTGACATTAGGTACACAAAGCGGCTCCTTGCCCGCATTGACAGGCAAAGTACTCGCTTCATGTACATTGTAAAACACCTTTCAAGCAAACCAAAGTTTGCCCGAGTGAGGTGTTCCCATACTCTGTCAAGGCCCATACATCAGCGCCGGAACAATCTTGAAGTAGAAAAGCGCCACTGCCGTCGGGACGGACAGTCGCCGGACATCGCCTATTTCTCCATAAAGAGAAATTAGGGCTGTGCGCGCTGTCTCGACGATGTGAGCAGTGAAGGTCGTCCCAGTATAATGAAGCCGAAGCCCCAGATACCGGAAAGAGTTAACGAATTCCAAGGATTGGCCGCCGCAACGTATAACGTCTTTAGCAGCCAATCGACCTCCTCTTCTGAATTTCATAGCCTTGGTCTTCATGGCGTTTATTTCCAGCCCTCTTGAGACAAGGAACACCTCCGCCAGTGAAGTGATGCGCTTGATGGCACCCAGGTCGTGATGAGCGACCACTATGTCATCTGCGTACATCACAACTGTGGCCTTCTGGAACTCTTGTCGAATATAATCAACAAAATCGGCAAGCAGAAGAGTGAAGGAGACGCAGCTCAATGGGTCGCCTTGCGGGGTTCCCACATTTTGCTTTACCTGCAACACTTCCTCCTCACCTTGTACCAGTAAGGTGTCCTCATCAAAGAAACTGGAAATTATGCTTAGAAGAGAGCCACCAACCCCTGCGTATCGGAATGACTTCACCAAGAGATCTCGAGGTGCTTTGTCGAAAGCCTTGACGCAGTCTATAAAGACTGCATACAAATGGCCTCCGGGCTTTGGCGCAGCTCGCTCTATCTCTGACTGAAGCACATGGATTGCATCACGCGTTCCTCGACCTCTTCGAAAGCCGAATTGCTCCGGTGGAAGAGTCTGGTCGACAACGTACTCGATCCGTTTTATAACCAACTTGCAGAAGATCTTCTTCAGCGTCCTTTCAGACGCTATACCGCGGTATAAGTTTGGGTCTCGTCTGTCATCACCATGCTTACCCTTAAATAAAAGAGAAAGCCTGGCGATATGCCAGGCTCCTGGCATTTGTCCCCTCTTCATGATCTCGTTGAAGAAATCACAAAGATGGTTTGCCAAAAGTGGCTCAGACTGCACCCAGTGCTCATAGTACATTTGGTCTGGCCCCGCACTCTTTCCTCTCGGAAGAGAGTGCAGAACCTGACTTACTTCTTCTACCTCAAAGGGCAGATACATAGTATCCTGCTCCAATGTGAGCGGGTGCTCAATCATTGGAGCCAGGCGTACCGTCTCCCGGTTATATAGAAGATCGGTCAGGTGACTCGTTACCTGTTCGTCGCTGAGCAGGTGGTTCGCCCCCCTACGAGGCCGTACGACGTAGGCTGAGGGCTTGCGCTCCGCTCTTTCGAGCAGTCCGATTTCCTCCCGCCTAGCGTATTCACGCTTGTGGTCAAGGCATAGCTTTATGTAAGCTTTTCTACTATTGAAGTAGTCAAGCGTCTGGCTAGCAGCTGTGGTGGTGCCTTTACCCTCGCTTGGCGCAAAAGCTCGAGCACCCCACGGTGGGCGAGATAGCAAGCCTGAGAAAACCACTGTCGTGATCTCCTCTGCCCCGGTCTCTTCCACCTGACTGCACTTCTCATGGTTCTCTCTAGCCGTTCACAACAAGTATCCACATCACAGCTCACCTCGAGACTATCAACCTCTAATAGTGAAAGGTCAACACGCCTCGTGGCAACCAGGTGTGGGTCGCCTTGCTGCTTAAACCAGATATCTGGAATATTTGCGACTGCTGACACCGGTAGGTGCTTCCTTGCAGCCACCTCGAGAACATCAAAGCTTTCAACTTCGCCATCGACAAGGTTGTGAAACAGTAGGTCAATGGTGCTGCTTCCGTTATGACTTTATCCAGAATTTCCAGTCACCAATAATCTTGTAAAGCCATATGAATATAAGAGAGTCGAACTCCTACTATAAATCACTCTCGTACAGATCAAGGACAAATTACAGGTAGTTCCGAATTTAAATAGGAACGTATGTACAAGTCAACCAGACACTGTGCAGACATTTAGGCCCGACTGACGTTCATCGTCAGGTGTTTTTTCAGTACAATTTGTGCATATGCGTACAGCCTACTACATACGTAGTATGTATAAACTACTGTGTGCTAAAGTAGCAAAAAAATATCGGATCAAGTATCAATGAAGTCTGCTATTAAATGCGTATAGTACAGAGCCTACAGTAGAAAGACACGTTAACCTTTAGTCAAAGACTAATAGTATACAGCTCACACTAATCGGCCTGTCTAATTACTGTTTACACTAATGTGCTTAGGTGCCGTTACATCATAGATATAACAAACGATTACGTGGTCTGCAAGTCTGTAATAGGTAATTTTCATCATTTCGGTTGCAGAAACCTGGGAATTCGTAGCGGTGTGGCACTTGTAATCGTGGGAACTGCAGTTAATAAAGCTAGCATAATGACTCTGCGAATATATATATATATATATATATATATATATATATATATATATATATATATATATATATAGTATATATATATGGAAAACCAGTGACCAAATTTTATTATTTCTTTTCATATGGTTGACTGCCTGCGACACATGCTTGGATGCACCTCGAGTGTGTTCCATCTGCACACGCTATTGCATGCATTATGGCATCGTTATATGATTATTGTTTTTATTACATTATTGTCACTATTTGTTGTTATCCTTGTCGTAGCCATCGGTGTTTGCTGAAAGTCACAGTCCTCACCAATGACTGCTAGTTTATAGCATTCTAGCTTTAGAATGAGAAGTACTTAGTCCCTTGTGACGCTGTTCCCATTGGCATTTCTTTAATAGAAAATAATAGTGATGCATCATCTCTACATTAAGATATCTGTTTTCCCAGCTTTTGTGTTATGTTTGGTCATCAAAAATGGTTGGACACTTCCGCGTTAACTTTACCAAAATTGAAAATTAATCTAAGAATAGCCGGTCATGTATTTTGATCGCAATAATATACTTATAATAACATAAGTCACCTTGTTCTTTTGTCGTTCTGTCTATCGGTGTCTCCGGTGTAAGGCTAACAGATATATATTACATCTGTTAACATTTAACACAAATATATATAGTCTCCAATGAGATTTTTTTCTACAGCTTAGCGTGTTAGCTTTTATTTTGCTGCTCATTCTAAAAATACTACTTCTGCATTACACCATCGGGTTTGTGTTGCTTGTTTCTGTAAACGTGCAGCGTCTGCACTATAGGCTCACCCATATATATATATATATATATATATATATATATATATATATATATATATATATATATATATATATATATATATTGTAATCTGCATTTCTGCGAGTGAACGGACAAAGGTGCAAGTCGGCAGACATGTTCTTTCGAAAGGTCAACTGAAAATAGGGACGCACACGTACAGGAATAATGACGATCATATTCGCAGCACGTCACTCGCTCAACGGGCCACCACGACGACACGATTTGACCTGGCACGCCGACCACGGCAAACCATTCTTCATGCTATTTGAAGAGAAACGGATTTGGTGGGGTGAAAAATCTGGCACAAAAAGCACGGATGGTCACAAACTAGAAGCAGCTCACGCAACAATCCATACAACAGCGATAAGATACACTTATCCATTGGGGGTGCATATGAATATATATATGTACATGTATACATACATGTGCATGTATATATATATATATATATATATATATATATATATATATATATATATATATATATACATACATATATATGTGTGTGTGTGTATGTGAATACATCTCAACAAATACATATTTGTGTATACCTGCATGCGTGCTACTGCCACTTTACGGTACTGCTATGTATGGTAATTGAATGCAAAATTAGTGGGTCCGGGCGACGGCGACGACCACCACCAGAAAAGCAAGACAGCCAGATTCGGCATCGACCCACTTTCGCGCGGTGAAAATTAACCACCGCTGATTTACCGCCCGCGTTGCCGTCGATCTGACGACGATGACGATACATCGCCGGATCTCATCAGACAACAACGGGGTCATCTCTATTGCTTCCTGTCTCTTCCACTCTCGCCTCTCCCGTTTGCCCTATCTCTCCCATATCTTCGTCTCCGCCAGTAGTCATTCCAGGTAGTTATTTTGTTTTTATGTCTAGGTCTCTGTGCGAAGTTGGTTGCGCTGTCTGCCTTACGCTGGTAGTGGTAGTGATGATGTCTACCGTTTCGCGGTGCGAGCTCAGCTTCTGCTTCTCCAGCGAAACCGGTGGTTATGGCGGCGGCGCGTGTTAGCTACGAGGACCTTCAGTTCGGTCAGCGAAGGTCCGAATCGTCGATCGTTTGGCTGGATTGATCCACTTTACAAGTGGCTAGTCTATACTAGTACTCCGAGACACCAAATCCGTCCAAAACCTGTTCACCGTACGTTGCGTATACCGACCACGGCCCCACATATTATCCGCAGCTCCGTATCGATTTTCGTCGGAAAAACTTTCATCATCGAAGTTACACCGAGGTTACTAGGACCCTGCAAATACTTTAAAAAACACCATTGAATACATACACATAGGACCATGCAAGTACTTTGATCATGTCAGGGCACTGGAAACGATTAAGTATTTACTATGACGCGTTCTAAGACGAGCACTCATCGTGCGGATACAACACGAACCTGGCGAAAAGTACTCGTCAGGGTGCCAGACGGCAGTAATAATATTGTATCTATACATGCTACGACTGCAATCAAGTAAATATCTTAATATACATCCGTTCACCTGCTGGTCGAATCTTTTCGACTTGCGGGTATCAATCGTGCTCGTTTACGAGTTATCTCAAAGTTCTTCGACTAGACGAGATGTTTTTGAGATAAAGCAAGATAGTGGGCCTTCTCAAGGAGATGCACTGGGCAGCGTGCCGTTTACACTTTATCTTGTCACCTACGTATTTCAAGAGTTTTGGAACGCAGTGGTTGTGATGTACGCTAACGACATTATGGTGGCCGAGAAAAACATCGGAGAATCGGGCTATAAAGTTTGCTAACCCTTCCCGTATCCTGCGCTACGAACCCATTCTCTATGAAGGTCGCATTTGTCGCATTTTGATGAAACAGTGAGTTCAACCCTAGCTACCTTTTATGCGGGAGTACATACTTTAAATACATTGTTCGGGACTCACAATTGATGGTAAATCTTAATGCCTTTGAATGATGCTTTACGTTATATTTGAAGCGCGCCCAAAACTCTGACTATTTTCCAGTTTCTGGATAAACTGAAGCAGGCGGTAATGGAAAGAGCGGCGCAGACAGATATTCTTGACATGTTTCTTTCTCTATGGGCCTGAGCGGCCTGCGCCGTTTGCCATGTATGTACCAGACCCATGCTATACGGTGTCCATTTCGTGTGTTCTCCTAGGGACATACAATGCTCTTGTCGGTTCTGCACGCCGCGATGCGCTAAGTGCCCCGTCCGTTAGTACCCGGTAATTGCGTATCCTGTGTGGTAAAAACCAAATAACGTTTCATTTATTTAGGTTTTTTAGTTGCACATAGATTATTGATGCCGTATCGATTCGGCTACGGCAAAAAGGAGAGTCCCTTGCCCGTGGGAAATACACCAATTATTGATGCAGCGTTTCTGCGTTGGATTTCAACCGATATTGTAGTAAGAACTGCTTGCATATCCTTGTACTTTCTCTCACGATAGGACGGTGGCAAATGAAATGCAACGTGAATGCTAATGACATTTGTAAATACATATTTTCAATTAGAGTGAAATAGAGTAAATGTACACTATTATAGTATTACGTAAGCAAGCATTGAGTACAAACTCCCCGGCTTGTGCTAATATTTCTCAAGACAATATCAAATAGTAGAGTTAAATAAATAAATACAACAACGCACGTCATGGCGTTGCCTAAAGAGTAAATAATCAATTGCCTGAAATTATATTTGTATGCCTAAAATTATGCACACAAATGCTGAGCATTAGGGAGCAAATAGGTACCGATATAGGCCACGGATATACATGCTTCTTACATGAACTATATCTGCTAAAAATTGTGAAGTAAATACTGAAATAATTATTACTTTTGTAACCCATGTGTTTATGCTCAACGCCAATATAAATGTTGCTACTGGTCGTTGGTATGTAGTTACTAAGTCGCTTTATTACGGGCGACCCCCACATCTGCCTCGTGTTCCTTTCACAGTATATTTATCTGCCATATCTGCTATGATACACAGTACCAAGGCAATATTGATGATCAATAGAACGCGGTTGTATTTTTTATAACTATCGTTGGCATCTCAATATAACTCAATATCAGCTGCAGTAACCTACGTTGTGGCCTCAGAAATCATTCCCTGGAACCGTCACGCAGCGTTGATCTCAATTGCCCAGAACTTTGGGTTACTTGTAGCATTATTGAATTTAAACTGTATATAATATAGCCTGATATTTAATTCACTTTATATTTTATAGACAATTGCATATATATAGCGGCATGTATTAATTGGTATATAATAGAAAGTCGTTTTCTTCTGCTTGTCTGTGCTGCAGCAACTGGACCTGAGCGGGAACGAAATTCAGCAGATTCCGTCAGGAGCGCTCAAACATCTGGAGGAGGTTCGACATATCGACTTGGGCTCGAATAGAATTAAAAGTGTGTTCGAGTTTCCTCATCTGGAGCATCTCACCAGTCTCAACCTCGCTAACAACTCCATCACTTCGGTGGAACCTGAAGGCCTTTCGCATCTGGAAAGCCTTGAAGTACTAGATTTATCGTCAAACTACATTAAGAATGATCTACATTTGATTGGACTATCGGCTCTTCACACGCTAAACGTGTCAAATAATCTCTTTCAAGATATTCCTCATAGCATCAAGAAGCTCGCGTCTCTTCGGCATCTTGACATATCGAGGGCTAAGATACGAAACTTAGGACATAGTCCGTTCTCGCAGCTTACAAAGCTGGAATACCTTAACCTAGCATGGAACGAAATCGTGCAAATCCAGTCAAATACATTTCAAGGGCTAGTAAGATTGAAAAAGCTGATTCTGGATGCAAATATACTTCGTAAGTTTGAGGAATCACATGTGACTGATTTAGAGGTACTACAGGAACTCTCTCTAAATGATAACCAACTTCTTTCATTTCCAACTGAGATATTTATAAAACTGAAAAGTCTTGACACACTTCGATTAGATTTCAACCGCATTGCTGCAATTTCCGAGGAGCTACTTCGTTATGCGGCTAATCTAAGGTACCTTTCGCTGAACTATAACTTACTGACGGAAATTCCTGAAGGCACTTTTCGCGACATGACTCACCTTAGAGTTCTAAGGCTTCGAGGTAACCATCTAAAGAAATTTACACCAACAAGCTATCACGGTCTGGAAAACACTCTCATCGAACTTGATATCGCAGACAATCAAATCAGTTACTTGCCGATGTTAAATCTCAGCTCTTTGGAAGTTCTCGATATCAGCGGTAATCAGCTCGTAAATTTGCACTCCCGAATGTTCTTCACTTCGGTAAAGCTAAAACGGGTGATCTTAGCCCGGAACCTATTTAGCAAAATTGACCCGTCTTGGATTGAACCTCTTACCCAACTGGAACACTTGGACATTAGTAAATGCCAGATCTCAATTGTCTACGACAACACTTTTGGTAACTTCCTCAGAGCAAAATACCTTAATTTAGCGAACAATGGATTAGAGGCGTTTGGCCGAGACATCAACATTGGTACCGTTGAAGAACTCGACCTTAGTGGAAACTACCTTAGCGATGCAAAACTCAACGTTAAAAAACTTAAAACACTAAATTTGTCATATAATAGGTTACGTGCGTTTAACGTATCATCCAATTCACCATTTTCTCTTCGCAAGGTCGACGTTTCTTTCAATCGCTTGCAAGAACTTAGAGACGATCTCTTTGGGATTCACCTTTCACTGTCCGAGATCAATCTGAGTAATAACATGCTTCCACAGATATCCAGTGATGTTCTCAGAAGTTTTCCAAATGTTGAACGGCTATTGCTGGCTGGAAACCAGCTGCATGTTATACAGGACAAGACATTTTCGCCCCTTCGCAGCCTTTCTCATCTCGACCTTTCACTCAACCAGATTCACACTATTGAAGGTACGCCCTTCGTCAATTGCTCGTCGCTAAGCAGCATCGATCTTAGTTACAACCTGCTCGAGGCTCTGACAGACGAATGCTTTAACGGCATCTCGCGGCTTCGCTTAAATCTGAAGGGGAATCAACTACACACGATTCCACAGAATACATTTTCACGAACGAACGTATTCGCGCTTGAGGCCATCGACTTAGCCGAAAATCAGTTCTTCGAGTTTCCAGAGTTGTCTCTTCGTCGCCAGTACTCCGTTATTGATCGAGCGAACTTTTCGATGAATCTAATTCGCAGTATACCATCCAACGCGGATGTGCTTGTTAATGTTAAACATATTGATATTTCGCATAATCCGCTTACCTCGGACGCGCACTACGTTCTTCTCGGTGAGCCAAAGTCCTTACGTTCGCTGTACATGACAAACGTGTCTTTGAAGTCAATTCCTGACTTGGAGACACCATTTCTAAGAGAACTGGTTGCTTCCGACAATGAAATCACCGGATTGGCTAAGACGACATTTAAGCGTGCAACCGGCCTTATAAAGCTGGACTTGGCTGGCAACAAGGTTGTAAACTTTCTTGGCGTTGACACTGCGTTACCCAGGCTAGAACATCTTGACCTTAGCGGAAATCAGCTATACGAAATTTCAAGGGCATCCTTCCTAGGATTAAGCGAGCTGTCCACCCTTAAGTTGGCTGGACTAAGCAACCTTACACGCATGGAGTGCGAGGCATTTAAGTCACAAAAAAGGCTGAATAATTTAGAAATTCTGGGCTATCCGAAAATTCGAGACGTAAATTATACATGTATGAATATTCCGAATGCGCTGGAAACCCTAATGGTAGAAATAAAAGCACCGTCACTAGGCGCGCAGCTACACAAGATGTACAATCCTCGCTTAAGAAAGCTGCTAATTGCTGGCGATACGCTCGAACAGCTTACGCCAACATCTCTGGTAGGAATTCGATCTCAGCATCTCGACTTAATCTTCTACAATACGAACCTGAGAACCCTGCCCGCTTCTCTATTCCTTCCGTTGCCACTATCGTCCAGTATTCGCCTATCGGTGGAGTACAGCCAAATTATGCACATTGACCCTCACCTCATTCAGCTGATTAATACCCGGCCACATTTCACGGTGAGCTCGTTCGAGGGAAGTCCGCTCCAGTGCGATTGCAATACCACCGAGCTGTACCATACATTGATGAACAAGGTTGATAAGTTTTTGGATGCCGGCACAATACGCTGTTACACGCCGCTAATTCTACGAGGTATACCATTAGTGAACCTCCAAGAAAGTCAACTCCGGTGCGACGAAGAGGCTCTCACCAGGGACATCGCAACCAACGATATTAGTCGAGGCGCGGCCAACGCTCCGATAAAGACCGAGGATCCGTTTAAGCTGGATGAAAGTTTGCTTAAAAAACCGTATCGACCGTCGCCCACGCTGGTCCAGGACCTCGTCGTGCGGAAAACGGTCATCACGGATCCGCCATTCCTAACCAAGGTTGACATGCTGATTATCATCATCATTTCCACAATCGTCATCCTCGTGACGACCGTATCAATTGGAGTGTGCATTTGCAAATGGTACAATCGAACCGAGGAGCTTCCGTATCCTCCGGGAGCTTGGGCGGCTCTACCGCCCCACGTCGCCATGCCTCTTCCGACAAAGTGCACCTGCGTGCGACCGCCCTCGGCTCCGTGCACGTGCCGGACGCCGGCGACATCGGTCCGGGGACGCACGCCTGACCCCTATCAGCGTGCCATGTCTCGAGGGCCACCTATGATCATGCCGCCGATGCATCCACATCATCACGCATCACGGCCACCTTCTATGTGGGACGCACAATCGTGGCGATAATGCAGCAAACGCTATCGCTGTTATTCTTAGCCACGAGATACACGCGGCGTAGGAGAAATGAATGTTATTGCAATGATGTCCAGATGCCATCTAGGTAGAACACATTGTCCGGTGCGACTGGCCTAAATTCGCTCGTTCACTGAGTCTGTGAACAAAAATATGCCGATATCACCACCGATGTTGCTCATCCTGTATATAAATCCTCGCACCAATGCTGAAGAGACGTTAGTAGTAATACTCATGCAAGTAGCGACGCAATGAAAGCTTAAAGGCACCTGTTGCCACTGATCACGAAGATGTTCGTTTATTTTGCAGTGACGTTTGTGTTTACATCAAATAAAGCCAAATTATATTTATTTAAACTGTCAATTTTGGGCATCATTTCTGCATGATTAGGCAGTATTACTTCTCACCTACAGCTTAAAAAGGCTACGAGCTTCAAGAGGGCGATGTCTGAATTCTCAGTTCATTAGGTAATGACTTTAGGAATAAATATTCACACAATGGAAACCACAGCTACGTGGCAGATGCCATAATATTAATGCGCCTAAGCTCAATATGCAAAAAAATACTTCTATCTATTCAAAGACCACGCACCCCCACTATTGGGCTAACTAGACGGTGTGACGAGGTTGCACTAGAAGGGTTCTTCAGTGGGTCTAATTAAAGATTCTGGACAAGCAGAAGCAAGGCTTGATTAAGAGTCAGGAAACTGTCCTAGTACTGCAGTGTTATAAGATTGCGACTTGTTAGTTAAGAGGTCCAACAGGCGAGGATTGCTGGCATAGTCAACTACCATCATATCAAGCCGACATATCAAGCGGATATATCAAGCGGACGGAGCTATGGGGCTTCCGAAAACTTAAGGAGAAGAATTTGCATAGAGTAGATATCTAGACCTATGGTCTAGTGACGACGAACACTGGGGAGGCCCCGCGTTTCTCGTCAGGGAGCCTAAAAAACAGGAATCTCCAAACAAATCTCGGCGAGAAACAGCCAACACGAGCAGAAAGCTTTGTAAAATCTGCGCCGAATGAGCACTCGGCAGCCAGTAGGAAACTAAAAAGAGTCAAGGCTTGATGATGATCGCACGAGAAAATGTTCTATATATACTAACTACTATACATATATACGCATACATATATTATATATTATAAATAATACACTCACTTTTAAAAAAGTAAAACGATCTAAAGATACAAACACGGTCAGAAATGTGAGATGACGCGAATTTCTGGAAGAATTACGAGGAACAGCCGTACAAAATATTCATAGAAAATACGTGGAAAGAGGGCAAAGAAGTTATGATAGAAGCTGAATATATATATATATATAAATACCACAAATTGGTTATATCGAACAAGCGATGGTATATATATATATATATATATATATATATATATATATATATATTCGCGTTAAAAAGGGCAACACACCGGCCCTGGATAACGTTCTGTCTGAGGTAGCTAAACTGGTATTCGCCGATACAACGTACTCTCAGAGGTACATTACGGAAATTGCATGGGTAGATCTGTCCTAACTGCAACGTACAGAACCGCAGAGGCTGTCCTCAAAATACCATGTAGTAGGCGAGACCTGCTTCTAGTCGCATTATTGAATGCAAGAAATGCTTTTAATAATCTGTCTTCGAAGGCCATTTTAAAAATCGCACGGTGAAAGGGCGTTCCGAAATATATTATGCGCTTGATTTTCCCTGAAGACTTTATTCGGAGGCTTATAATATGACCGCTATGACTGGCCTAACCCAGGTGTAGATTGGAATGTTTTATGAGGTGGAAAATGCCTTTATGCACACCGTCCGATGTCAGTGAATTAAACACCGGGATAGAGGACAAGACTTGATCCAGTCGAGATTGGTAGCCTACGCGGACGATATGGCCGCGACAGTATGAGCATTGACGCTGGAGGATTTTTAACTAAAACTAAACTCAGTACTCGACTTGATATTCCTGTGTGAGGATGAACTGGATATCTCCCTGCATTGGGCCGGCAATGAACAGCTTAATTCTGATAGTAAGCAAATGAAGGTGCGCATCAATTAATTTAACAGTAACGGGTGGTATTAGAGAAGTTGTAAGCTAGGCTCGTTATATCGGAGTTTTTCCAGACAAATGTCTCAAAAACACTCCCACATAACGTGAGCGGCAACAATTTCGTGAAGGGCTACAGTGCAGATTGTGAGCGTAGGTTTGGACTACCGCGGCACTTGAATTCAAGTGGAATAAGAAATTGCTGCGTCATGTCTAGGGCTACTCGGTTCTTCGAACGATTCAGGGACGTCGCACCGTAAATATAAATGCTGCGTCGAGAGTATACGTAACGGCAAAGAAACGAAGGGTTTTATGGAGGACCTTTTCGGGTACAAACCGGGACCAGAAAAAGCATGATTGCAAGAGAAATGGCAAGATAAATAGGCGCGGTAAAGCCAAATTAGAGTCTTAATAAAAATCAAAATTACACAAAGGAAAGTACAACGTAAGCTAAGATTTAGAATTAAGATTAAGAATGTCACAAATAAAAGATGGGCTGAACAGATGCAGCTCGCGAAGACGGCACTAAGGATCAAAACGACGTGGGATCGCAGAGCAGAGTTCGCAGCTAGGGAGATTGGGTACAATAGTCAGCAATGGGCAAGACCGAGGATATCGGAGAAAATAGTAAATATTCCGTTAGAGATGGAAAACGACAGGTATCACAAGCTAATAAATTGTCCAAAGTTCGAGCAAGTGCGGAGACAAGTCTTAGTCGGTGTGACCTTACGAGAACACGGGAAACGACCGGAAAACGTTGGTAAAGCTTTATGTCGTTCAGAGGGTAACTAAAGTACGGATCTGACCAAAACCGGAAATAATCACGTAACGAAATTAGAATGGAGTTGGTTTAAAAAAAATTTAATATATTACATACCGGGACCACGAAGCTAAATCAAAGGCTACAAAGAACTCACGCCACACTTGACAGAATGTCTGTAGAACGAACTAATCGAATCCGGCTGACTATATGAACGTTTACATTTGGATTACATTTGGACAGTCCAATAAAAAAATTGCCTAATGTAAAACGTCAAGATGACTCGCAATGACAGCGGCCTCCATTCATTTGTAATCGAGCCGACCATTCGACGGCACTATGTCACTGAGAGCAAGTGCAATATTAAAGCATATGGCGCGATGATCGGATTTTTGGGGGGGCAATAGCAACATTTCCGATCGTATACAAGTCAGTGGAAAGAAGGAGATCAAGTACGGATCCAGAAGCATAAGTAGATGAGTGAATTAGCTGGGATAACCCATATGCCAAACAGCAGGCTCTAAATATCGATTCTGTCGAGTCATTGAGTAAGAGATTGAGATTGCCAGTCAATTTTCGGAAGGATGAAGTCACCGACCAATGTACCAGCACAGTCTCTTTTGTCAACAGGTGTTTATAATGGTACACATATCATCTATGCGTTTCACCCTCTGAAAACTGTCCCCCGAGGGAGATGCATAGCAGCAGACAAGATGAAAGTTGTCTTGTTGGGGAACTAAGCCAAGAGAATGTATTCACCCGGAAAATAAAATCCGCGTTTTAACACTTATCAAGTTTGTGACGAGTACACAGACGCCTTCTCTACGCAACTCTCTATCTTTACAAAACGCTAATTTCAGCATCACATATGCTTTCATTAAACCATGTCTCATATATTAGACCAACGTCAATGTCATGTAGCAAACAATAACTTCTTAGTGCATCAATTGCACCTGCTTTGGCGGCTGACTTAGAATTCAAGTAGAGGCAATTAATTGATCGCCGATATCTTTCCTCGCCGGTTCCGTATTAGCTGATGTAGGATACGGCTAAGCTTCGACAACATTACCTCCAAACTGCGATTTAAACTGCGATTTAATCTCTCAGGCGCGATACGGCCAAAGTACGGCTTTATCGCCATGCCGTGTGACCAAAGTTTTGGGTCAAGTACAGTGCGCTCATTATCCTCAGTGACGAACAGGCAAAACGAAGAATACAAGCTGTGAGCAGTATGAAGCTGCCGTACTGCAAGGCATGATTTCAGTTTAGGTTTACAATTATGTTTATTTCACTCAAATTGAGTATGATATACATTTCAAAATGTTTCTTCATGAACCTCTATCTTCTTCACGCTTCCGACGAGAGAAGTAGTGCAACGATTTTCGGTCCAGCGCTGTGCATTCCAGTGCACGGTACTTGGCACACCTCTGCAGGCAGAACCGACAGGTGCACAACTCGTACTCCTCGTGAACTCCTCGTTGCGTTTGAACATACCAGGTAGTGATAACCATGCACTATGTACCTGGTGTATACGTGGCGATTGTCACATGCAGGACCAGACCAAAGGTGCAAGGCATTGAAAACGTCCAAACCACCGACCTCCCGTTTGGCCTGTTCGACTTTAGCTTCCCACTCCGAAATAAAACATTCGTAAGGTACTGCACGCGGCATCTTTAGCCTTAGTCGGATTGTTTCAGCAGCCGGTGGGCAGCCTGACATGAGATACACAAGCATATATAATGAAAAATACCTTTCAAGCTGGTTAAAATTTGCCAGTGTGAGGTGGTTCCACACCCTGTCAAGACCGTAGATCAGCCCCGGAACAATATTAAGCATGAGGAGCCTCACTACTGACTAGAACGGACAGTCTTCGAACATTGCCTACTTCCCCGTAAAGAGAGACAAGTGCCTTCCGTACTGTTTCGTTTACATGCGCTGTGAACGTCGTTCCCGTATAATGAACCCAAAGGCCAAGATACTGGAAAGAGTTAACAAAGTCCAATGGTTGGCCGCAGCAACGTATAACGTATCTGGCAGCCAATCGACCTCCACGCCTGAATTTCATGGCTTTGGTCTTCCTGGTGTTTATCTCAAGTCCCTTCGAGACAAGGAACGCCTCTATCATAGAGGTAATGCGCTTGATGGCACCTAAAACGCCATGAGCGACCACGATATCATCTGCATACATTACCACTACGGCTTTTTGGACGTAACCGACGAGGGCAGCAAGGAGAAGTGTACACGAGACGCAGCTTAGCGGGTCTCCTTGCGGAGTTCCCACATTTTGCTTAATGTCTAATACACCCTGCTCACCGTCTACCAACAAGGTGTCCTCCTCAAAGAAACTTGCTATTACACTCAGGAGAGAGCCACCCACTCCTGCTCGTTGGAATGCTTCAACCAGCAGATGGCGAGGGGCTTTGTCAAAGGCCTTAACGCAGTCAATAAAGACTGCATACAGATGACCTTTGGGTTGTGCCACAGTTCGCTCGATTTCTGACTAGAGAACATGGATTGCATCACGGGTGCCTCGGCCTCCCCTAAAACCGAATTGCTCCGGTGGAAGTGTTTTTTCAGCCACCGGCTCAATCCGTCGAATAACAACCTTACAGAAAATCTTCCTCAATGTGCGTTCTGACGCCACTCCACGATAGAGATTTGGATCCTGCTTGTCATCACCATGCCTACCCTTGAACAGAAGAGAAAGCCTGGCGACATGCCAGACTTTAGGCATCCGCCCCCTCTTTATAATTTCGTTAAAGAAATCACAAAGAGTTTCTGCCAAGAGATGAAGTGACTGGATCCAATGCTCATAGCAGACCTGATCGGGCCCTGATCTCTTTCTCTTCGGAAGTGACCGTAGGACCTGGCACACCTCCTCCACCTCGAAAGGCAGATTCATGTTGTGCTGCTCCAGTGTAAGCGGATGCTGTACGATTAGAGATACGGCCGCAACGTCACGATTGAATAAAATAATAGTTAAGTGGCTCTTTACCTGCTTGTCGCTAAGCGGGTTCACCGCCCTACGAGGTCGCACGATGTAAGCTGAAGGCTCTCGTTCTGCCCTTTCGAGCAGCCGTCGTTCCTCCCGCCTTGCGTGATCACTTTTATAATCGTAGCAGAGTCTTATATAAGCCTTTCTACGCTCAAAGTAGTCCCGCCTGGCTTGCAGTGATGATGGTGCCCTGGCTCTTGCTTGTCGCAGGAGTCCGAGCACTTCACCGTGAGCGAGGTAGCAGGCTCGAGAGTACCACGGGCGTGATCTCGTTTGCCATAACCTTTTCCACTTCATTGCACTTCTCATAGTTCTCTCTAACTGATCACAAGTGGAATCGATGTCAGGGCTTACCTCAAGACCGCCCACCGCTCTGTCCAGAAGAGATAGATTAATCCGTCTCATTGCAGACCAGCGCGGCGGGTTATGTCAGTCTCGCTAAATACCGGGAACATCGACAACGGCCAACACAGGTTGGTGCTTTCGAGCCGCTTCATCAAGCACATCGAAGTTTTCAATTTCACGGCTGACAAGGTTGTGAAACAACAAGTCGATGGTGGTGCTTTCATTGTGACTTAAATATGTATAGTCTTCACGCGCGTTAGCACATTTCAGACCAATACTTTCCATCACCTGAAGCAGCACCTCGCCTTTATCATCGTTAGCCCCACAATCGATTCTGGCATTAAAATCACCGCCGACGATAGTTGGCATGGTCAGATTTAACTCTAAAAGTCCAAAGCTCACCGTCTCAGCAACCTCCGCAGAATCGATTGTGGGTGGGAAATAGAATACAGCGACGTTTACCCTCCCAGAGGAGAGCACTACGCAGTATTCATCTTTCAATGTGCAATGTCAACCAATTTAAACATGTCATCACGTGCAAAATCCATTGCTCTCTTAAGTCCCTCACAATTCCAGAGAAGCACTCGCAGAGGTATGTTTGCCACTACGCTTGCAGTTCTAGAACTGGTCAGTCACTTACGAGGGATTGGACCACCAGGCGCACTAAAACTCTCCTTAACCATCCTCTCGTAGGGGACGTCCCCAACCCAGCGACGGAACAGGCTTCCCTTCGGCCAGAATTCATTTCTGCAACAGTTTGCGTAATCTTCATCACGCACGACCACACAGAACACAGCATCACTACCATGCGTGTGTAGCTTTCACACCGCTTTCACAGTTATGCCCCTGCCAGCTAGCCACGCTTGCAGCCCGACCGCCGACGTCTTCTGCGCCAATCGTGCCACTCTCAAGGCGCAGATCTTCCCAAGTCTGGCATACACTTCCAATCCGCCTATATCATCTGTTACGCTGCCCCTCTGCATTCGACGTCTCGTCGTTTACGAACCACAACAAAGCCATCGTCGTCTGCCTTCGCCTCCGGTTGTGGATCAGCTGGATCTGCTGTCGGTGTTGTTGTTACCGCAGCTGGTGACGTCGCTGTACTACCACCCGGTGGTTCCATCTCAACAACAGTGCCATTTAAGTTTCAACTGTTATTACTCAACTTTGCACGACTTTGACGCCGAGCTTCTCTTGGCCCCTGCGCGGTTGTTTTTGCTCTCTCCAGCAGGCTCACTCGCCCTTTCCTCGGTGACGTCACCTCCTTCGCTGCTGTCTGCTAGCCGTGCTTTCTTGTTCTTCCGCGTTGTCCGCGTTCCGCCGCATTTCTCCACGCTAACTTTGTCACTTAGCGTGGCGTTCAAACCCCCTGTAAACGTGAGGGGTGCGATTGCCTCGATTTTGGCAACCCGCTCCTGCAGTTCCGCGTGTGCTAACCACAGATTCACGAAGTTCCACTGTAGTTCACTTAAACGGCCGGTCAACGTACCTTGGCTTGGTTCCTGAGTGTCACAGGCTCCACAGGGAGCCGAGTGTGCATCCTTGGGGAGCACGGTGTTGAGACAACCCCCGTGAAACACTTTTGAGCAGCCTTGGCTGCACACAACCCAAGTTGTTGTTCACCCGTTTTTAACGGGAGCGCACACTTCGAACATCCGAACATCACGACTGCTAGCAGACAACTATATGAGTTTAGGTTTAATGATATTGTACATCTCGATGGCATTGACGTTAGGTTCGATACCTCTTCTTTGTCACTTGTGCGACTGACAGAACAAGACTTTGGGAATCCGCAGTGCCAACGATGGCTTTACGTCGCTGAGATCGCAGGTAATAATTGAACCCAAGAGGGCGGTCTGGACCAGGTCAGCTGCGCGTTGGATTCCTAGACCTTTTTTTATTGGAGGATTTTTAGACCCGTGGCTGTGGTGGGGAAAGTAGCCTGGTCTCAACTTACTCCATCAAAATTAAAATTGAACATCCGGTTCACGCACTGTCTTAGCTTCTCGTATACTGTTTGTGGACTATTCTGGGTAGAAGGACAGAGGCTTGCGAGGTACATCCCACCTCGCAGGTGGTGGGTTGCAAAGATGCTCCAAATGCGGAGAAAGCCACCGAAGTTTCACACGACATTGCCCGGCTGATGCCAAATACATTCGGACCGCGAAAATTGAAGCAACGCCTTCCTAGTCGGTTGCCGAGTCGATATATAACATCGTGTACTATGTGTATGTATAATAATAATATATATATGGTTTATTTCGCAATAACATTGCATTTCAAGATGGTACATAATTTCAATACAATTCATTCCTTTTATACAATTTAAACACTTCAGCGACCGTCCCACCCGGCGAAAAAGTGCAAAGACCGCCGATGCTTCTGGCAGCTCGCTGCGTGGTATTTAGCGCATATCTGCGAGCAGAACCGGCAACGACATTGATCGTCAACTTGGTGAAATCCTTGGGTCGAACATACCAAGTGATGATAGCCATGCACAATGTATCTTGTGTACACGTGCCGGCTAGTGCATGCCATTCCATCCCAAAGCTCCCTGGCAAGGTACACATCTAATTGCGCTACCTCTGCCGAGCCTCGGTCACTTTTCCCTGCCACTCCAACAAAAATTGTTGAAGTGGTCCAGTAATAGGTGACCTAAGCCTGACTCTGATTGTTTCCACTGCCGGCCCGCAACCCGCTAGCAGGTACACGAAGCGGCTTTTTGCCGTCCGGGGTAAGCAAAGGACCCGCTTCATATATATTGTGAAGCATCTTTCTAGCTGCGCAAAATTTGCCGCTGAAAGATGGCCCCACACCCTGCCAAGGCTGTAGCTCAACATTGGCACAATCTTAAGCTCATAAAGACGCACGGCCGCACTCAAAGACAGTCGTCGAGGGTCTCTCACCTCGGTGTGAATAGAGGTAATAGCCGATCGACACATGTCGCCGATGTGCTGGGTAAAGGTCGTTCCCGTATAGTGTAGCCTCAGACCCAGATACGGGAAAGAGTTGACAAACTCCAGCGGTTGGCCACAACAGGGTATTACGTCTGCTGCGGCCAATCGACCACCACGGCGAAACTTCATGGCTTTCGTCTTCCGCGCATTTATTTGCAGGCCCTTACGATAAAGGTAACTTTCGACGTCGCCGATAATTCGACGAATGGCACCGCGGTCCCGGTGGGCCACTACTATGTCATCCGCATACATGACGACGACGGCGTTTCTAAACTCCTCCCGCACATGGCGAGCTAGGTCTGCGATGAGCAAGGAGAATGCCAGGCAACTGAGAGGGTCCCCTTAGGGGGTCCCTACGTTTTGACAGAGCTGCAAGGTGTCTTCGCCCCTTACGTTTACTTCAAGGCGGTCTTCAGCAAAGAAGCTGGAGAGCACTCGTAGGAAAGAACCACCCACCCCAGCATGTCGAAATGAATCGACTAGTAGGTGACGGGGAGCTTTGTCGAAGGCCTTGACACAATCGATAAACACGGCGTACAAGTGACCCCCGGGCACAGCCAGCACCCGTTCAACTTCCGACTGGAGTACGTGGATCGCGTCCTGTGTACCTCGACCTTTCCTGAATCCGAATTGCTCCGGAGGTAAGGCCTTCTCCACAGTTGGAAGCGCCCTCGAGATAATCAACTTGGCGAAGATTTTCTTGAGAGTGCGTTCCGACGCGATACCCCGATAGAGATTTGGATCGTCCACGTTGTCACCGTTTTTGCCCTTGAATAGCAGAGTAAGCCTGGCCTCGTGCCAAACCTGGGGTATGTGTCCCCCGCTGAGTATCTGGTTAAACAGCTTACACAGCTTCTCCGCTAAAACATCGGACGACTTAGCCCAATGTTCGTAATAGATCCCATCAGGACCACTACTCTTTTTCTTGGGTAACCCGCGCAAGATCTGCACAACTTCCTCCACCGTAAACGGCGAATTCATGTCGTGCTGCTCCAGAGTGAGCGGTTGCTCAATAACTGGGTTAGGCGCGGGGGCGTTTGCATCGAGCAGAAGGGCAGTGAAGTGCTGCCGCAACTGCCTTGTCATGCTGTGCATGCTTCTGTTTTGCCGGCGAACAATGTAGACATGGGGTTCGCGCTCTGCTCTCTCAAGCAAACGAAATATAATAATAATATATATGTTAATAATCCATTTGCCGACCATAATGGATTGTAGGTCTTTGACACCTGGCCGTATAGATTATGGTCGACGTTTGCCCGTATAGATTCTGATATCTTAGAGAAGGACATTACCGCCCTCGAAGCTTGAAGACATCAACGGTTGCATGCCCCCCTTGCTGCTAAACTTTGCTTTTTATAGTTATTTATTTTGTTGACATAAAAATCAAGGCATTTTCTAAGGAAAAATTTGCGGTAAGTTGCCACCTTTTACCAGGATTGCACTGGCTATCTATGTTTTTGTTTCAGTGTCCCGCTATCTGATTTTTCCGCCCGTGTTTTCTTGTTGTTAGTGGCGTCGGGATTTCTCTACCGAACTGGATCCAAACAACGTTAATCGGCATCACCGGAATTCTAGTTCCAGTAATGTCTATGCTCCAATACCTTGCGGCCGATATATATATATATATATATATATTTTTTTTTATGATATTATATATGATATCATAAGGAATTTACTAAACACCAACAGCACTGCCCAAACAGGTCCGAAGCACTTACAAATAGCCGCTTCTGTACGTTGATTGCTCCTCGTCCACCAGTAGTGGATCCGCTGAGGGATGCGTATGATTTTTTTATTAAAAGGTTTTTGGGGAACGTACGATGCACGAGGATCGATGACAGCTAACAGCGAGTAGTTTGAGACACACAAACTCACTAAGCCCCGAGTATCTCCCTCCAAGCTCAGAAGTACTTGGCATTTCTCCGACAAAGTCTACTAGCTTGCAACACGCTCAGCGGATCCCCCATGCCTGTAATTCCCTACAAATTATTATTATTTTTTTCGTGAATTACTTATTTCGTATCCAACGAAATAAGACATGTTACTGTCGATTCCGTATTTGTAGTGCAGTGACACTTTCGCCATCCGAATTTATGTCAGTACTTGGGATAGCCTTCTTTGGACCATTCCCTCTAAGTCCCTGGCATCGTCCTCATAACGCAATAGAATGCGACCACTGTCGCCGCTACCCCAAATCATAATCACTTAATATATTTTAGATAACAGGTTCCTAGGGAGTTCACTGCCGGCGCTATAATTCGTACTCTTGACAAGCGCGCACGCAGAAAGAGGCGTGCACGAAATGGTCCTTGGGAGTTGCTTTAAGCACCTCGTCATCCCACGTTGTATGGTAAAATTGCTAGAGAACATCCAGAGAAAGAAACGAGGATGGCAGTGAGAAATGAGAAAATCGTGATGAAATCAAGCGTGTCCCTAAGTGTCAGTTATTATTGCTCGTTAGACACAACTCGACGATACAGAAGACTGGTACGCAAATAAGCAATTGCCTTTGGAAAATCAGTTGGGTTTGCTGATGCCACGTTTATCTTATATACACATATTTTTTTTGTTTTCTTAAGAGGTAACTAATAAAAAGCGTTACGCACACCGGGCGTCGTTGTTAAACCGACGGTAGTGTGGGACTCGATTTTTTTAAGCGTGCGGTTCGGGCAAAAATACGTTATGCACAATCACCGCTGATGTGGAGGAGCGCGTGGGTAGTGTGGGACTCCCCGGTGGTATAGGGTTACCCACTAAAAACCCCTAATCCTCACGTTTACCTCCCAGGGTTCGGTACTGTTTGCCAGTTCTTCGAGGCCATGGGGGTAAGGGGTGGGACTCACACCTACTAAAATCCAGTCGTCCTCCCTGCCCCTTGTCGGGGGGTGGCTGCAGTACTGTCTTCTCGAGATTTCTTCATCATCATATAATCATGACAATAATATAAATATTATCAAGTGCAAGTACGTTGCAAATCAATCTTTGTCGCCACAAAACTGAACTGGTTAACGTTTCCTCTCAGCTAGTGCATACTACTTCCCATTGTCTCATTCTTAAGTGAAAGACCCAGCATATAAATGCACCTCCACAACTTGCTTGTACTTTCTAAACGAATGCGCTGCTCTCTTATGATGTTCTGAGTATGATAAGCAAACTAATGCCCTGCGCCTGGGAGCCACATCTTGCCAAATGAGGACAACCGGTGGACGGAGTACAGTATCGATATTTACCTCGAAAACTTGATGCTTATGAATTGCGATATACGTGCATTGCTTAGCTCTATACATTCGTCTAGATGTCGAAAGGTTAGTTCGCATCAAGGAATTCCAACCTGAAACACCAGAGATATATTAGCTCGCACTTTTTGCTCAAGACAAGTTTTGATGAGCGCATGCGGAGAAGACGACCCCACAGTAAGTGCAGCTGTTCCACAGCCAGTGCTCGTCAAAAGTGGATCAGCCTGCTATGCAAACGGAGGCGCAGACTGCTGTATTGCTGAATTCTTTAACTGCTTCATACAGCGAAGTCGATGCGGTTAACTGCCGTAAGGGGCTTTATGGTTTGACATGGCTTCAGCAGCGGTAGCACCGGTGTGGCTCCCTATAGAGCATGACCTCGAGTGTTTTGGGCCCAGACGAACTTCATCCGAAAAAACCAAAGACGAGGTGCGGGCTACGACTTCCCCTCCGTCCCCGACACCTCCAGCCGTCTGTGTGCAATGTGAGAGACACAGAAGCTGCCCTGGCCTTTCTAAGAACGTCAATAGCGACGGCCAGCTCTCGGGAGGACTTCTCTCGAGGCCCTTACGGGTCTCTTTTAAAGACTTATCGGCGGGTGTTTTCATATCTTGAGGACATTACGTCTCTCAGAGCGGTGAGGGGTCTGCTTATCGCCCCGGGGGCCAGGCCCCCAACACTGCTGCGGTACTCCGCACAAGCAAGGGAGACACTCTGTGAATCCACGGGATTGGCTGGGCAGGACAGCCACCTGGCCGTAGGCATCCTGAGCCCGGACGCTATCGTGAATAAGGCCACCATTGGCCTTTCCCTTACAGTAATTGCCTCCTCGTCGACCTCCAGCTGAGCCGTGCTTACGGAGCGGCGCAGCTGGGGGCAAGAAGCCACTTCGCAAACCGAGCGACTTATGGAAGGTTGATCAACCTACGGGCAGTTTGTGACTTCGCTGCGGTTCCTCTGACCACACGGCACCGGAGTGTACTGCCGACACTCCACGTTGCATTGTGTGCGCGGAGCCTGTCCATAGGTCGGACATCATGGGCTGCCTTGCCTACCGGGCTCAGGTACAGCAGGCACGCAAACAAGTCCAACCCATTGGTGTACACCAGACGGGAGACCCAAACGTGCTTCTCTAGCCCAGCTGCTCCAAAACAAAGCCAGTGTAAATCTTGAACGTCTTACCAGAGAACAGTTGTACTGATGACGGAGGCGCCGATTAGGGCGTGGTTGGGTCTGCTAAACAATCATAATGATTTGTATTTGACAAGTTAATTTGAAACAACGCCGAGTTGCCCACGACGTCTTAGACGTATATGCCCGGCGCCACCACACCGGAATCTGCATCCTGTCTAAGCCTAATACGAAAATCACAAGTAGCCAGCATAATTACCTTACAAATACGCAAGGCAGGTCCCACAGCTAGCCATTCCCGGGACAGCCACCAAAAGGGGTTGCACGCGGATCGAGCTGGCGGACCTGCCCTAGCCAGTTATAACTGCTATTTTTAACCTAATAGACAGTTATAGCACTCCGATGTATTTTGACGCTTTACCGGCCTTCATGGCAAACTACCCGACAAGGGCCACTTCGACCGCAGACGATTTTAATGCTCATTGTCTTGCGTGACTATGAGATGCCGGCATCGATGAGAGCCACATTGGAGACGCCCTCGCCTTGTGGTCCTTTCGACACTCAATATGAGTTTCGGCGAGGCCGCTCCACCTCGACGCGATTGAGCATATCCTTCAACACGCGGGGCAAAGTTGCAACTGCGTCGCGCGAAACACGCAACTATGTTCTGCCTATTTTATTGGTAATTAAGAACGCGTTTATTACGGTAAAGTGAGTCATCCTTACGAGGGCTCTGGAGCGTCGCCAGATCCTGCGCCACTTATTTGAATCGTGCCGTTTTACTTAGATGAGCGCAGACGAATATACTCATGAAGTCACGGCGGAGATCCCGCAGTGCTCCGCCCTCGGTCCGGTTCCTTGGAACGTCGTCTACGACAAAGTCCTGCGGGTTTCCGACCTGCCGAAGAGGGTTCAAACGATCACTTACGCTGACGTTCTTGCGATACTGGACACCGCACGGCGAACAATATCACTAGTTACGACGGCGAAAGTCGTTCCATATATAATTAACGATTGGATAGTGTCGAACCACTTTAAACTTGCCCGCAGAAGACGGAGCCGCTTTATCTAACAAGCCGTAACAAAACCCGCGGAAATCATCTGAAAGTGGCAGGCCATCCCACTAACCTAGAGGACAGGCAAAATACCTAAGCGTGCAGCTAGGTACCGGCCTTACAGGAAAGGCACAGATGAAATATGTCGCTAGGAAGGTAACCCAGGTCACGCCCAGGTCCCTTCCGTGCCGCCCAGCGCACTGCGCGTTTGCAGAACCTACATAGCGGTGAGTACCGACGTCCTGCTGGTGCTGTTTTACACCTTATAAGCTAGCGGAGCTAGCCTATAAGGTGTAAGATTATGGAATATATTTAAACTGTGCTTTCCACTTTGCCCTAATCCCCGTACGGTCGCAGCGCTACAGGGATCAACTCAGGGCACCAGAGTTCAGACTCACCCTTCCTCGGCACCACCTTGCCTACATGCTGCCCACCATTTGTAGCGAGCTACCATTGGCGCTTCTAAATGCAGGCCAAACCGTTGTTTTTAAACGCACCTTCTCTTGCTGCTGAAGAACGGGGACATAAGGTTTTAAGCTTTTATCGTGGTAATAATACTCAATTGTGTTGCTTTATTGCTTACACACTGTTGATTTGTACATATACTCGTGCCTGTGCATATTTTGGACAAAATGTGAGAAATTGCTAACTTGTTGGGTACATCAGTAAAATCAGATTTATTGATCCGTTGTTCCTCCTTCCTTGTTCACCAACTCTTGTGGACCTGGAATCCAACCTGGTTTCCTTGATGCACCTCTCAACGTGTCCTCGACGTGCCGCCTGCTTTTGATGAAGAAAACAATTTTATTTATTATATTGTAGGCAAGATTCCACGGGGTCGGGCCTAGAACCACGTCCTGCGGCCCGGAGGTAATTCCGTTCGCGCGGTTTCCTGCAATGAGACCTCGGTTCTCAAGTTATGCTCCGTGCTGTAGGCACGGAGCGTGTCCAAGAGCATTAGCAGACAAAAAAGTCCGCACCTTAGAAGTTTTAAGACAAAAACGTCTTCTTTAGAAATGAGAATGAAAGAAAAAAAAGTCGTTGGCGTTGAAAATTCTGCATACTGCACACTGGCGTGGAAAATTCTGCATAATCTAACTGAGGACAGCCGAGGCAAGTTAGCAAAAAGCGAAGAGCCGATGAAATGTCGACATACAGTTATGTCTTACGTTTAAACTTTCACGCGCAGAACCGTAAAATTTTGCCATTACGGCCGAAAATCTACGTTCAAAAAACTATTCTTAGGCAAATTTTGTACCCATTATTTTCTTACCAAAGTGATGGTGCTGCATTACGTAGTTGCCGAGTAACTAAGCATTTTCGACTGCCATATCGAAAGCGAGAGCATGCACACTTGCATAAGGTTTATGAGATAGTTAGATGCATATTTTGTGGTTTGGTAGAACTCGGCGACAAAATATTTTTTCCCAATGCAAGTAAGGGCGGAAACTACTTAGCGTTTTACGCTTTTGAACGTAAAAGTTTCAACGTACAACATGACAACTATGGCTGTCAAAAAGCTAAGTTACACGGCAACTACGTAACGCAGAACCATCATGTTGGTACGAAAATAATAGGCATTTCATTTTGCCTGAGAGTGGTCTTTTAGCCGTGCATTTTTACGGTTATAAAATTTGACGGTTCTGCACGTGAAAGGTTCAACGTAAGGCATAACATCATATTGACCTTTTGCTTTATTTAATTTGAATAATCAATAGCCTTTTGCCAAACACGCCGGTATGCTCGTTTCCTTCTTGCATTTACTGGTTTTCCCGCAAGCGTTGATTTTGCGCAACTATGCAGGTGACAAAAAGGCAGAATAACTACTATTTTTACAGTACTACAGTTTTAGTATATATATCGTCACCTCACTAGAGTGCGTATATTTGGACGTGCTCCATCTAATAATTCACTCACCATACTTTTAGAAGCCTACGCAACTATTTACTATATTGCAATAACTACTGACCAGTCTGTCCGAGAACCCACATTCGGTAATGGCGGCGCAATCTAGGAGACTATGCGGGTGTCACCAATTCTATCCCCGATGTTGATCGATTTTCTTTTTAACGATGGCCATTGAGAATTGATTATAAACCATACCGCTGAGAATCAGTGGCCATGCTGCTGTCACAAGGACTCCTGGGAAACCCTAGATATCTCAACATGCCCGGCCGTCGAACATTGGCAAAAGTTTAGACACTTTCGGTAGCGGTTGCCGAGACTTCATTACACGCGTTTAAATATGCAAGACATTACCCACAGGCCCCAAACAGCGTCGAACATTATGTCAACCAGATCGTCAACGGAGGGCTTAAGGAGTCTCATCTAATAGGCCCCGTCCACTCGCTTGACATATGAACAAGAAATCTTCCAAAGGAAAAATCAAGACTTGAAAGTTTCGGGGGGGGCACGCAATTGGCCCACCTAGCGGAGATTTTCTAGGTGGTCCTGTAGCGCAGCAGCGTTGTGCGCTGATGCTTCGTCATACTGGAATCACGTCCTCGAACTTTGTTATACTTCTTTTAAAAGTTTTTTTTTTAATGTATTGCTTAGAAATATCCTGTGTATGCTTACCCATTCGACTTATCAGGAAGTATGTGCGTGTCTAGGAGATAGCTGTCATATGCGGGTTTTCGTAGACCCACCAGTAAGAGCTAGGTGCAATAAACACATTGGCTTGTGTAAAAGAAGCTTCACCCGTGAAGAGCACAATGGCAAAGCATGGTTTCTACTTTTCGCAGAAACCAACTACTAGTCAACTCATAGCTGGTAATTAAAAGTAGAGCTCGAACTTGCTGAAACCGGATGTCTCTCTGTCGCTCTTCGGCCTCCAAGCATATTACCAGCTACTAAAGTTGGTGTCTGCGAAAAGTCGAAATCAGTGCGGAGGTTTGTGCTTTATTGCAAAAAATCACTTTTGACCAGTTCTAACACTCCCTGCATATATACTGGAGACATTTAAGGACACCCTGCAAATAGAGACAATGGCAGGATCTAAATGGGCATTTACTATAAGTAAGAGCCAAGGCTATGTGGTCCCGTTTCACAAAGCTAGCTCCAAGGCACCTGTGGCAGAAGATTGTCGGCTCAAAAGAAACGAGAAAATTTTACCTTTGCTTTTTGCGATGAAGCTGCGACGGTTGTTTACCAAACGCGATTACATTTCATTGTATCTCTCTTGTGACAGGCTATAAAAGTCGGAGAACTTAAATCCGCGTAGAAATTGGTAATATTGGAAAGTGCTAGGGATCAGACTGTATATGCTTACTTGTTCTCCTGATATTCCGTTTTTCTTAAATATTCGAACATACAGCAATCGCTTGTTTAGGTGGAAAATGATTGAGGTTCTCTATGGAGTTAGGACAAAAATATTTCCAGCCCGAAAATGCTACGCGATTATCTCGGCCATGCGACGCCTAAAAGTGATTCGAATTTCTATAAAAATCCACTTGCTTATGATGTACAAAGTACTTTGGGATAGTTAAAATGTAGGGCCAAGTCAGTCATTTATTTCACACATACGGTGCCATTTAAGTCAATCAGATATACAGCACGCCTGGCGGGCGTTGACTGACATGATGTATCACGACGCCTCCAAGACTGCAGAGTTCGGAGGTGTTTTCGACGACGACCTGCTTCAAACGGTCAACTACTAATACGTGTTATTATTACTGATCATCGTTTCGTCGCCCTGTAACAGCTCTTAGTACAGCAAGCCTTTACAATCATACCAGACTCAGCATAAACGTGGCGTTCCGAGGTAGGGAGCTCGACGAGCAAACTCGTCCTATTGACCCAGACGGGCCCAGAAAGGTCTAGACGCTCACCACACTTGACAGCACTCGTCGGCAAAAATATTTTATGGGAAAATCGATACACAGGTCTAAACGTAGCACTTACCCTTCCACAGATTCGGAACACGCAGCGTGTCTCCCTCAAAACACTTTGCTGCCTCATTGTATTCGCCGATCTGGTGCACAACCGCGCCAATGGTGCTTAATGCGTAGTTTCAGTTCTAAAGTCTGTTGCACCAATAAACGCGAGATTAACAATACATCGCTACCAAGAACAACAACAGGCCACAAACGCATGCTCATGCTAGTCGTTATTCTGTTTACAAGCTAGACATTACCTAAAAGCAAACAGTTCGTTGATCTTTATTGAGATAAACCTTTGATTTTATTAGTTAAAACAGAATTAATGTCGCTATATTATTTGTTGTTATCATAGTACCGTTATCATAATCAATCAATCCACTGTTCGCTGTTATTCCTGTTGCGGTCTTTATTGTCATCATCATCATCATCATCCTCATTAACAGATGCTAATTGTTGTTATGGTTGTTGTTGTTGTTGTTGTTGCTGCTGTGCTGGTTGGTATTAGCCTGTAGCCGTTAGCCGTCAGGATTGACGTTGGTGCTATTTGTTGTTGTTGTTGCTGTTGTTGTGGTATGATGGTTTTATGTAAATAGGTAATGGACGATAGTGGTGGAGTACGAATATGTATCTATCTATTCAACATGTCTACTCTCGCTAGTGTGGCTGCTTATGATGATGGCATTGTTGCGTGTTTTTCAGTCTGTCTCTCGGTTGTCATGTCGCTGCATTTGCCCCTCCCCCACTTGTAGGCACTCCCAGTGCACGTTGGCATCGTTGACTCAATCTAAAAAGCTTGCTGAATCCCGGCTTTACCTAGATAAATTAAATTGTTCTTATTTTATGCCTCCCGGTAAACGGATGCCTCTTTTCTTCATTTCCACGAATTCTAATATCGAATATAGTCGATACAGTAAATATTGTTTGGTATGCTGTGCTTGTCGTTTAGATTGTTGACGTTGTCGCCGCTGTCGTATGGTTTATGTTGTTGATATTGTTGCCGCTGTCGTTGTTGTTTTACGTGTTGTAATTCCCAATACTTATTGTGGTTGTTGTTGCTGCTGCTCGTTGTTATGTTTATTGTTGTTGCTTGATGTTTTTGTTTTCGCAATTACTGTTAGATGTTGGAATTTCGGTGTACCCTTCTTTATGCCCTGTGCGTGCACTTATCTGGGGGCGTACTACTAAAGTGCTACAAACACCTTTAGGTTACTGGCGCAATAACATTTATTTCTGCTTTTGAATAATAGCCGTGAATCGAGGCCGTTGCAACAGGCGTCGCGGTGGCTCTGGGTTCGACTCGTTTAGAATCTACCAAGACAAACGTAATGTGACGGAAAACGAAAACAAAGATTGAAATGGCTAGTGCTTACAGTAACAAAGACGATCATGATACACAGATTTGAGCTCTATATTTCTATACAAAAATTATGGCAATATGGCAATGACCGGTACTCGAAACACATTTCGTTGGCAGTGTAAAATGCAGCATATGAACGTGATGTTACTGCTATCCGAAAAATAAAACTCACTAGCTTCTGCCTCGAATGGAACAACATGTATGTATGTATGTATGTATAAATAGGCCTAAGTGCTCACGGATAATGTTAGTCTACTTGTCGTAGCATCATGTACTCATTCCTGACTGAAAAACGGCTTGCTGATCTATGTTCCCGTAAATAAACCCAAACGATGTACAAACGAACTGCCAAAAACCAAACCGTGCTTTGAGCGTTAAGCAACGCCGACTATATGCTTCGGTCTCAAGACTCGCTGTCGGTCCAACTTTAGAAGCATTGAATTTTATCTCTGCGAACAGGAACATCATCCTACACGCATGATCATGCAATGGACGCAGGTCGGTTTTGCGAAGGACACAAGTTGCCGGAATGCAGAAAGTAGAATTACTGCACTCTTCGGCTCGTTGGATGTACTAAATATAGCTTCCAGCTGTACAGCCTCATCGTCGGCGTTGGCGATAATAGCAAATCAAGCCGATAGAAAAAGTCGACAAGTGTTATCGTTTGCGCACTATCCGATACAGCAAACTGTCTCGATCTGTTACATCCAATGCAATCTACGAGCATACTACGAACAAGTGACAAAGTGCAGCACGCAAGCATCCTGATACGGATAACAAATCGGAGTGCGTTCGTGCTACGAGTATACACAATCGCGCGTTCTCTGGAATGGCTTAGCACCGAGTTGGAATAGACGCATTCATTGCTGAATTAACAATAAATAGCAACAAGCTTACGCTAGGCACATCTTGCTGAACGTGGCAATGAAAAAGTGATGGTAGTGGCCGCTGAGATGATATTGGGCTAGTATGAAGTCGAGGACGATAATACCGAACAGAACGCTGGGAATGCTTTTGCTGATACAGCGCTCAACGACGGCTCAACGGTGAACCCGGCCATATAATGCTCAATCGAGACGGTGATTGGTATGCACCCTGACTTGTGCGATTATCTGTGGGACATCGTTGTTGGCGCTATTTATGTTTCTGGTACAGATAATGCTGCTATTAAAATTTCGTTCGCAGTAATCTATATATATATTGTGCCAGATGGAGTACGAAAATTATGCAAGCGACTGAATGTCACGTTGATGATGTAATGTGTTGTCCAGCAAATACGGGATAGAAGTTTTCCATGCAAACATAGACACTAGGAATCTGAAGGTTTACCTATTGCAACCGTACCAAACCATCATAGGTGATCGATACATAAACGGCCATAAATTGCAGGAGGCGGAAAGGTCCGAGGGCTCGAAATTCGATTCCGGCCAGCAAGAAAAGTTTTGTGAAAATGATAATTAGCTACTTCTATGTAATTACGGTATAGGCTTATATAGGTGTGCAAAAAATTGAAAGTTTGGGGCATACAAGCCCCGGAACGGGCAACAGTCATAGGCTAGATAGGAACTGCCCTTCAGTTATCTCTCTCATAGAAAATTGCTCGCCGAGGTGCAAAATATATATATATGTATATATATATATATATATATATATATATGTATATATATATATATATATATATATATATAAGACACTGTTATCCTCTTACCGCGGCTCTTTTTGGCTAAAACTATGAGTTTCCACAAAACATTAGACTGTCATCCAGTAGGGCAATACTTGCGGACCTATGAAGATTATTAGGGGGCATAATGAAGCAGAGTCGTAGGTGGTCATAGTGTATAAGCTTGTGCTAGGGTTGTGCACGTACGTGTAAGCGTCCTCTGATCGGACCGATGCACAAAGCGAGAACGTCAAAAGTGGATGCAAAAAATGAATTGCGTCCGTTGGAGGGAAGAGTCATCAACGTTTAATATAAATGCATGACTTTCACGCGGGCCCAAAAGACTATGCCGCGCATTATTTCAATAGCAGTCGTACATTACTCAATAACAGATAGCGTTTGAAGTGTCGACTGTATCGTTTTCTTTTTGTCGTGGCCGTTAATGTTGGCCCTAGACTCGCAAATGTTGTCAGAGTTTGTGGAAGTAAGCAATAACAGTCATATTGCTGTTCTTGTTTTTGGTGTTTGTTAGTCTGTTGTTGTTATTGTTAATGTTGTTGTTTTCTGTTTTTGCTATTGTGGCTAACTTTACTGTTGTGCCAGCTGCAGGCGTTGTTGTCGCTGCTGGCTGCTGTTGTCTACTGCGCGGTAATTAACAGCCATATGCGTGAACCTGGTTTGCAGGATGTCAATGTTACGAAAGATGTTTGTGAGTTAGAAGTCTATATAACAGTTCATTCATAATAAGGCATGTGGCTTAGACAAACTGAAACGTTTCATTGTGCTGACAGACGCATTCCTATACATTTTCATGTATATATATATATATATATATACATACATATATATATACATATATATATATATATATATATATATATATATATATATATATATATATATATACACATATATATATATACCCTTTCATGCTACATACAAGACGGAATTATCACCATTACACATTAGAAACGCTGAGTAAATAAAGCATGGGAACGCCTGAATGTCACTTACATAAGGGCATAGATTTGTATTTCCTATCTTTGCACACGTCTTCCTAGTCCATTACTATCTTTCCTTCGTCCCAGCCAGCTCCACACTATTATACTTCACTCATCATAATCAGTCAGACATCACCCATATGTTTCCATTCGCGAACACGACAGACAATCTAACAGATGACAATTTTTTGGACAAAGTGCCTTAACGTGTTTCAACGTCGTCTGCCACATACACACAAAAAGACACACACACACATATATATATATATATATATATATATATGCGGGCAAAGGAAAATCCATTCGGTACATTTGATTCGCCTCCGTCAGCAGATTAGTCGTTTAGGAAGTACGATGTAAGTTTAGTTTAAAGGTAAATAGCTAGCCTTCTTAACAAATCAACAAATGTATGCAACACTGCAAATATCCCTGTGTTATATGCATGAATGTATATATATATATATATATATTTATATGCATGAATGTATATATATATATATATATATATATATATATATATATATTAGTGCTATGCATGAAAGTCGTCTGTGTTGTCGTTTGAGCCGTGCTAGTTGTAGCATTAATCGAACCAATCAAATAAAAACATCGGCCAGTGGATGCGTTCCATCGACTGTGTAGACCAAGCGCGCGAACACATATGAATGGTAAGAAAGACCGCTATTGCATACAGTTGCAAAACCATTTAGAGTGGTTACTACACCTAATTGAATTTCATTCTTTCAATGCCTGTGTTCGACTTTATTTAGCATGCGATACGGCGGCTAGGCAGATGTGAAGTTGTGGACACACATTAACGAGAATGACAATAATGTCGACGTATAACATGTCATGCTGTTAACAACGGCATGATAAGAAAAAAAAAAAAATATATATATATATATATATATATATATTACGAAGACGCCTGTTATAGATTTATTTAGGCTTGGCGTTTTCAAGGGTATGCTTACCGTCCATATGAATTAGGTCACTTCTAACATGTTCCTGTTGTTTCTACCGTGATAATGGGACATTCATAACATCATATGTAATAGGCCTATAATACCTGAGGCTGACCAAACGTATGTAAGTCTTCTAGCAGCTATGTGTATAAAGTTGTTGTTGGTTTCAAAGAGCGAAAAAGAATATTGCATTGAATAATAATGAACAACCACAACTTAACGTAGGATATCAGCTGCTTTGTCGGTACTTGTTGTCGGTGTTGCTACTCTCGGTGTGTTGTTATTATTGTCGCTTCACTGTTATGAGTGCTAGTATTACTAGTACTTTTGTAACATCCAAAATGTGTGCAGTTGGTGCTGTTATAGTATTTTAAAGCAGCCCAGCAATTGAAACAGATATCAGTGACACATCGGCACATTTTGAGGCAGCACACCTGTGGAAGTTCGTGCCTCGGTGTGCCATGCACTTATCATAAATAACAAACAAATAGTTCTTGCTTCTCGCCAAAGTAAGTAACCGTAGCAGCAGTCTCATAACGTTATGATAATGTTCGCACGCTAATTTGTTTACCGGATGGGGTTATTCGCATACACATGAAATATATGTACATGCCTGGGGACGACGGTAGTAGTAATATACATTATTTAACCCATATTAGAAGGCATTCAATAACCTATATATCGGATGAACAGAGGCGTATCTATCATGTAGCCGTACGTAGTTCTTCGCATGACTGTATAATGAAAATGCCAACGGATTAGCAATTCGTTGTCGTGCTGACATACATACAACAAGATCGTCAAGTTAACTTCAAACTTGGAAGTTAAATTACTGCGGCCGTTAGCTTAACTCGTCACCAACGAAGTATCATCCATTTCATTTGCAAGGAGTAGATGATGCTAATCCGTTTCAGTAGTTAGATTAGTGCGTAACATAAAAACAGTGTAAGTTGATATTAATAAACCTAACAAACTAAGCAGCACCTTGGCCATATAGAAACGAATCGAAAATAGAAACATCTATCAGAAACCTAAAGCAAGGAGCACTACGATCGCATGATGAACACACTTAGTTCGAATTTAAAGGTCTAGTTCGACGAGTGAGCTTTTGCTATGTTTGTCATTCGTCGCTGGTTCTCACGTTGCTGCTATGATTGTTGTTATTGTTGCCGTTGTCACCATTTTCCTTCGTTTGTTTGTCCTCCTCGTTATTGAAGTCTTTACCGTTGCCTTCATTCAGTAGCGTCATTAGCTGTCGTGATGTGTGTGGTTGTTTCTGTTGTTGTTGTTCTTGAGGTGCTTGAGGTGGTAGAGCTCGTATTGTGACCGTAAAACGAACTACCGTGTATGTTGTTGCTGCTGTTGTTAATATAGCTAGCTGTTGGTGATTGACATTGTCATTGGTGCTAGGATAATGTTACGGGCCTTGTTTAGTTGCGGCTGCTCATCTTCTGCTAATTAAGCTAGCAATTTAGTTAGGCTAGCAATAGTTAGGCGAGATTCGCCAGCCGCCGTCACCACTGTCACCGAACTCATCACACCGTCGCTCTCATAAGTTTGGTTGGACGTGCGTGTGTGTTAGCGCATGTGGGTGTGTGTGTGTGGATGTGGGGCGTCCTTCCAGCTTGAAGTCTGCTTCAACGGAAGCTACGCTGAATGCTTGACGCAAAGCAGCATGGATACATTCACAAATATTGCGACGACGGCTGCTTTTCTGACGCTAATCTTCGGCCGTCAGCCGTACTTTCAGCTGCTGCTGTTGTATTTCGTTCACATTTCCTCATGATGCAACGCTAACGTATTTACGGGGGGGGGGGGGGACGGGGGTAACATTATCATGATCATGATGATGATGATGATGATGGATGCAGTTTGTCGTATGTTGTATTGACGGCGGCGGCGGCGGAAGCAGCAGCAGCAAAGTCTAGCTTTCTCTGTTAATGTTTATGTCGTCACGTTCTGCATCACGTTCAGTTCCTGCCTCCCAGGAACAAGAGACGGCTGGCGGTACTTAGTAATGAGTGTCAATTACACAAATAGCATTTTAAGCCTGTCAGCAGCATCTCCTTATCTTACGAAGCAATATCTCCTATTCGTATCTAAGTAATAATAATAATAATGTCAATAGTCATAATAATAATAACAACAATTACGACAACAACAACGACAACAACAACAACAATAATAGGAATAATCGTAATGCTAATCATTGTAATCGTATCAACGATAATAGTGTCATCCTTAGCATTATCTATCTGTAACAATAAACGTTTGTTGTTGTTGTTGTGGCTGCTGCTGTTGTTGTTGTTGTTGTCGTCGTCGTCGTCATCATTCTCCTTATGGTTGCTGCTGTTTGCATGTATTCTTGCTGCGTGCATGTGAATTGTTGTATGATCAACATCACCATCAAGTCGATGAGTGACTCCACTGTGTGTTATTCTTACTCAGTCAGTAGTCCGTATGACTCATCGATTCAGCATTAGCACTTTCATCGTTCATTGTACGAAAAGTCGCAAATAAGTCCAAACAAAACATGAAACAGTTTTTGAGCTACGCCCCACCCGGCGACTACCTGTCGTTGCCTTCTCAAGTATAATCACCTTCATATCCCTCGCTTTCTCTCTATCTCTCTATTTCGCCTTTTCACTAGACACCAAAAGGGATACGCATCATCATTATCATCAGCAGCAGGGTTAGTAATTATGATCATCAGTATCGCTACCTTAATTGTATCGCCATTGCTGGTATTATAATTATTATAATAAGAATTATTATTATTATTATTGTTGTTGTTATTATTATTATAACATGCCACTGCGTATTCTCATGTATCTGTATGTCTATCGTGTAACTGCGGGAGAGTGGCATGCCCACTTTTTGTCTTTCTGTCCACTTTCGGTCTGTATGCCTGTCCATCGGTCGGTTGGCTTGTCTGTATGTGGTTATCGCCGTCTTTGCCGCCCCGCCTTGCTCTTCTTCATAGCGAAAGTTCTTCTTCATTGCGTTCTTTATGAAGCCTGCCCCCATAATGTCTCTAACGATTTCCACCTACCTTGCTGTAGCTTGTCCGGCGTTGTCAACACGCTCTCCCGCTCCCCGTACTAACTCCGTACTACTGCTAAGACCACTATGTAAGTGCTAATCTACACATATACTACAGGCCGGACAATCCGAGCAGTGAACAATGACCGGCGTTGGCGGTAAGAATAACTCGCCCAAATGTAGGTTAATGTCCATATAGATGATGCAGTGAGGGAAAGACAGCGACGGCAAGAGAAAGAAAACAAGAACACAAGAAGACGCCGCAGAGAAGGAAGGGTAGGTAGGCTGAAGCACTGAACGCAATCAAGAGCAGAAAGATGTAGATGGAGGAAAAGTGAAAATAGACCGAGACGAAACGACAATGAATGTGAGCTGTACTGCACATTCGTCCCGGCACGGAACAGCACACACACACACACACACACGGCACGTCCGAATAACGTTGGCCGCATGCGATCATATCCGAAGTCTATGAACGGAGGGAGGGAGCATGAACCGAGATCCGGGCGAGGCGTGTCTATAGGGCAAAACCGAGCAAGAGCAGCTGAACGATAGGGTCACCGCCACCATTGCCACGGCTACCCCTCCACTGATGCCAACCGTCCTCAGCCCGTCACTACCTCTACGAGGAGGATATGTTGTTGATGGAATCTGCTAGTTGGGCCCCCCTGAGAACCGTATTAGCAACAGCAGCAGAAGCCGCAGCAGCAAGCTCTGTCGGTCGGTGCAGGATGATAGCCCTGACTGGCCGCCCTCTTGGTCTCGCAGCGTTGCTCGCACAATGAGTCTGCCAACGCCAACGCTCCTGTTCATGTTCTGTTGTTTGTGTCATTGTACTCGTCCTCCGCATCCTCCTCCTTCTCCTCCTCCTCCTCTTCCTTAGATGCTCAACATGCAACGTACGTCGACAAATACGGCCAAGCCAACGACTTTCAAAGTGCACTAGTAAGCACACTTTCACTTCTGTTTTTGTCTTCCGATCAAGTCAGAGTCGAACATTGACGGGAATGGCTGCCGCGACGCTAACGATGGTAGGGTCTGAGGCGCGTCTTTATTAAGCGCTCTCGGTGCATTTGAAGGCGCACGTGTCTTTGGCAAACGGCTGGCCGGATCGTCTCGAAACGAATCAGTGGGCAATTGTGGGAAAGGTATCGGACCTGCTCGAGCCATCTGCAGTAAGCGGTCCGTCATTAGCAGTCATCACGCCAATCTTTCTTGCACGGCCGGTAGTCAATCTCTCGATAACGCCCGCGGGTAATGCTCCATTATAACAGTAACATTTGCGCCGCAGCATTCTGGCAATTAGTTTGCAGACGACCCCACATCATACATGATGAGCCAAACATCATCGCTCCTTCCGACATGTTCGTCCTTGTGTCCAGCCGATAAGCAAGCAAACATTTGCGGCTGAATCAAAGCCTCCCTTAATTAATCGACTAATCGATCATTAGTCGATAGGAAACATCGGTAGATTGGCGTTGTCGTCGTCGTGGACGTTCGAGAAACCATGCAGCAGGCCCTTCTGTACATGGCCGGCCATTGCTCGAACTCGAAACACTTCCGCAACCTTCCGTTACGATCTAGCCGGAAGTGCATTCATCATAGTGAAATAGTATCATCACGGGGAATAATAACACCTCACGCCTACATTACTTCGGTCGGTAATTGAGCGCGCACTCTTCGACACGCTGCAACTTCCGGCGGCCACTTGTCGCACTCGAGCGACAATCAAAATAGGCCATAGCCGGATTTTTGTGAGAGGACCCTTCGGCTCAGTCGTCGGATCCTGCGGATTAGAACTGCTCGTGTTCGCTTCCTGTACGTCTTTGCTCCGTTGTTGCGTCGGAGGATGGTGGTACTGGTGCTGGTGATGGTACAAGGTGCTGGTGGTGAGACCCCTCTCTCTGCACGAGAGGGGAGTAGTTGCACGTAGAACTTAGCAGGTGACAGGAGATTATGATGGCAGGTAGGTTAGGTAACATGGAAGTGACGAGTGAAGTTAACGAGTTTGCCTTGATCCAGGCAGGTTTGCTTTCTCTCCCTCCTCCGCCCGCTTTCATCAGAGCCCATCCATCACAGAGTGCCCTGTAACTAACAACAACAACAGTGTACACGCGCAAGAATACTCGGGCCCCTGGCGTCACCGCCGCAGCCGCCGCCGCCAGGGGCGCTACAGTGACCCGGTGAAAAGGTACACGCGTGCGCATGCTAACCAGGAGCTCGATTGGGTTGTTAACCCTCGTGCATGAATCGTTCCAGCAGGTGTGTTAACTATTGTGTTGTTACTATGCTGTTTTATCGGCGCCATGATCCATGAATAAATGGCATGGTTGGTTGGTTGTTGAATGCATACTGTCACTATGGAAAGTATGTCGACCCTCACTTACGATATGATACATAACGCTGCCATACCTCATATATCAGCTAGCAAACAGAAACACACAACAGGTGGCTGCATCCGTCAGGTGGCTCCTTATTCAGTTTTTAGTAGAGCACGTAACTTTCAATGTGTCAAAAAGGTATGCAATATATATATATATATATATATATGTGTGTGTTTGACTGTGCAAAATCCCTACCATTTCATCAACCCATACTCATGGATACAAGAGTCTATGCGTGTCGATATCGTAAAATAATGGCATATGCAGTGGCGCGATGAAAGCTGCAAACTGCCTTTTCCGGTCGTGATGCATTTGACAGCAGCTGAGTCGACAGAAATAGACAGAGTGGCACACGCTGTGGCCTTCGTATCGGCTGTCCACGTCCATACGCGATACAATCGTACACGATGAGCTTTCTAGCAGCTTTTTAATCTACTCATTCAGAGACATTCAACCAAGGCACAGGCAGCGATGTCATAGTGAGTGATACAATAAGTGTTATTTCGTTGTCGATGTCAAGAACTACCTTTCTATGAACAAGGAGCCGCCGAAAGGCGGCAAAACCGCTCTAGCAAGTAGCTAAGCAATCTTACCTCGCATATGGCAAGTTTGAAGCTGAAAGCCGGGCACCTTAACTCTCTAAACTGGGCAAAAACCCGTGCCGATATCGAGCTCTATAACAATCTGCATGTCATTAACGTCATCCTTAAATCTCTTGGCCTGCTTGATAGATCTTAGCTGTCGCGTGACAAGTCAGCAACCAAAGTAAGCCGAGTTTTGAGACGACCCCAATGGAACAATGGTGAACAATGAAATAAAGATTCTTGAGACCATACTGGAGTAGGAGTATAAGAAAACAGACTCACCACATATTAGTGACTTTATCAACAAATCAGAGCAGTTCTTACGCAAGGCCTGCTTGAGCGAAATTAGTTCCAATGCGAAACGAACAGATGCGTTGGCAAAGCGTAATGCCAACTCTTAGGAGAGGCGTAACTCTTGAGAATATATATCAACATTTGACAAAAAATACAGCGCGATAGCAGGCGAATAACGATTAGCTTGCCGACAATGGGGAAACGGACCTTTATGGCTTCTGTTTAATGCTATGGCACACCTATTTTTTAATGCACTGGTGACAGTCAACCATATCAGGTCAGTCATGTGACAGGCACTCAAGCCTCATAGGGAAATTGCATCTCAATCGAACGAGATAGCAGAACGTACGGTCACAAATGAGAGGGTGTCACCGTTATCGAAATGTAGCGTGCACCCTTAATATGATATCAAGCATCAATTGTGCAACGTGCACGATTGATACTTCATTGCACAGTCGCCAAACCGGTGACTTACTTTTGTACAACACGCCAAATAAATTTGCTAATGGCGGTCGTCTGAACCATCGTAAAGTCCGATACAACAAAATCGTCCAAGGGTTAAGCCGGTGAGAAATAATCATAATTAAAACAATTAGTTAATAGGAATGCGTTCATCTGTCATACTGCAGGGGTGTTGCCTCATTCACTCTCATGACTCGTACCATGGCAACTGAAACGAGTCAATCTGTCATTATATATATATATATATTTCCAAGAACCACTCATGCTTGCAGTATATTTTATGATAATGCTACGTTTTGTACAATAATGTATATGTGTTATATATTATAGGCTAGGCTTGTCCAGGCAGCGTAGAATATCTCCTAAATTCATTAGAGGACGGTTACAGCTATACTCGCTCGGCGCACTGGTTACAAAGCACAATACTGCACCCCGTTTCCACCACAGAAGAGCGATGGGCTTACATCAGTTCATCTGTTTTTATCCCCCGATTTATAGGTGTTTAGTCATTGGCAATAAGAACAGGGTTCTCAAATGGCCCAATCGTCGTTGGCGCAGACACCTGGGTACGTTCCTACGCCGTTTGCCCGCGTCGTCAGGGGAGAACTAACTTGAAACCCTCAAGGCCCGCAAATGATACGCGAAAACATCGCCAACCCGTACTGAGGTTGGGTAGCGCGATCTCGCTAAACATGACCATGATTTCTAACCTCATAATCAACCTAGTACGCAAGAAGCAAGGCAAACGGCACCTGGCGAAGTGCAATCCTACGGGCAACTTGCGATGCCAATGCCTACATGTGGCAGAGTCCAGACGTCGTCGTATAGAAGCCCGCTGAAGGCCCGCAACGTCGTTCCATCTCTATTGAAGGGTGAATAAAACGGCATTGATTAACTGCTATTATTTCAAAGTATGAACTTTAACAATCAGCAAAAAGTAATAGCGAAAAGACTACGACTCGAAAGAGCTGTGTAATAGTATGTAGCGGCAACAGGCATGAAGTGTCTCCATTGGAGACGCACACTCTGCAATTGCTTCGCTTGAAAATGCCTTTTAGGCATTCTACTTACTTTTAGACAGTTCTACTGAAACTTCAATGCGTCTAACTCAAACACGATAAGAGCAGATACCATTGAAATCTACTAAATTCATTAGTCCATTCATACACATACACATCATTTGGATCGCACTCGCTGCCGAAAATAACTGTAACTCACTCTCCCAATCATCATCATCCATGTAATATCGTTTGGTAGCTTACTCCCATTGTACCCACAAACACTAATCAATTTGCTACATTTCGATCCGACCTTCACCTAATAGTCGACGGCTTCTTTTCCATCATGTATCGTAGCTTGATCTCTCAGATAAGAGAGCAGACGAATTAATTACCGCGCGTCAGTGACTACCCCCAACACGTCGATAGCCGCTGCGCTCAAACATTCCTTTTCTCTTCGTTTTTTTTTCTAGAATGCTAAGTTAAACGATTATGAAACACAAGTACACAGGCTCTTCGGAAGCCAGCTTGGGTCGGTGCCCATGTACCCTCTATACGAACGAGGTTCGTGAAGTGAAACCATCTCACCCCTACTTGTCTAGGAGTCTTGGAGAAACAAATGGGTAATTTCATTGATGACGCATCGCCGATGGCGTCTGTCGTGCGGCCGCACGTAGACGGCTATATTCGGATCAAACATGGAGAATCGGCGCATACAATGGGTCGGATTTCGTATAGACCAAACAACAGAGCACAGTCAACAGCGGCCGTTCAGCAATCGTTCCGCCAATCAGCCCCTGCGACTGCTCTAGAACACACACTACCTTACAGAGCCGTTTTTATCAACAGCGAAGCGCAGTCTTCATACCCAGAAGCGTCCGTAGCTAGCTTTTTTTCGTTAAACCAGCGACATTAGCCCAGAGCTACCTAACGGGGCATTGATACGGTCGGCGGTATAGAGATACACCATCAACAGTCAATTCGTGTACGTGCGCTTATCGCTGCTATCATTACACATGGCCACATGGCCGCATAAGCATAAGCCCAACAGTCATACCAGTCAACACGGGTGTGTAGATGATAGAAGCGTAATGCACTCTTCGATGAATCGTGTTGTATCTATACGAAAAGTATGTGTGTGTATCAATGAGCTCATTACTAAATCTATATATATATATACGCCTACCGATAAACCCAAGTTCCTCTCTCTCTCTCTCCTTGAACCTGAAGGGATAGGTGGCACATTTTAGCATATGCTCGAGCGGGCAATTTTATTGTGAAATTGTTTCTAAATCTCTGGAGATGATTATAAGTACCTAAGGTGATCACTCATAACAAAGTTGCGCTTGATTTCGAGATGTTCAAGCCACCTGTTGCGTCTGCTACTGTTGTTGTTGTTTTGTTGTTGTTGTTGTTGTTGTTGTTGTTGTTGGTTTTGGTGGTCCTAGTTCGGATGGGTGGATGGATGGGTGTGGGTGGAACCTACTGTAGATGATAACGTAGCTGGATTCAGCGTTGTCCAGTAGTCGCATTATTAGAAACAGCAGCAGCAGTCGTAGTGGTAGTGGTGGTAGTAGTAGTACCCCAAATCTGGTCGCGGATAGGCGCGGCAAACAAAACCTGCTATCTGCGCTCACGACGCGGTGTCTCGTGCCGTATTCCACATCGACGTACTTACGATATAATACGATACGATCCATGATGGTGGCTCGATGAACCAATCATCAATCAGATGCAGAAGAGGTCTTAGGTTTATACGGCGGTTTCGACGTTGGCATCCTTGTCCGCCTCCTTGGTTGGGTTGGCGCTGTTCATATTCGCGTTGATTGCTGTTGTAGTGGAGGAATGTTGTTGCTGCTGCTGACCATGGGCGTTCGTGCTGGATGATGCAGGACCAGGAGAGGGTCCTGCGGTGGTTGGACTATCAGGAGAGTGTGGTGAGGCTACACCACCCGAGTGTCGTTTCGTCAGGTGTGCGGCCGCCGCGGGATTCTGCCGAGTGTCGACAGTACTTCGGAAGGCATTTACAACACGGATCTGCAACGGTGACGAAACGGCACGACGCCAAATGACAGACGACCGACGAATACCGGTCGGACACACAACACACGTAGGTAGGTCGGCAGGTAGGGCAGAATGAAGGAATCGGCGGAACGAACAAAGGAAACAGAACGAGACCGGTTAGAAGAGGTATGAGTAGATTCGTTTCGATTGCGTTACGACACTATGCAGCGCTGCTGCTGCTGCTGCTGACTGACGTCTTTTATACGTCTACATAACACCAGAGATTACATTAGCGCTATACAAATGCGGTCACACCAACAACAGTAACGATGCTAATGCTCACACATAATCAATAACTTATAGTCTAAACAAATAAAAACGAAACAGCAACAGCAACAACAACAACGAAGACGGTTGACGACGACGACGACGACGACGAGACACGTATCGATGAAGAGCACGAGCTGCTGGGAAGGGGGCGAGCATAAGCAGTCATCACGATCCTCAGACACCGACAGCATCTCTGAGATGACAACAGAGCTAGAGCATGTGATAGCGGGCGAGAGCGCGAATGAGATCAGATATCGCGCGACAGCTAAACGAATCAATGGCAGCATGGTAAGCACACTGATAACGTCGACAGTAAACAAACAGCCGTCGTAAATCGTTCAATCAAAACAAAACAGAACGTGAGGCGTGCGCTCCAACCGACGATCATCAACATCAATATCAACAAGTGCGTAACTCACTCACTCACTCACTCCCGTACGACACACCGCTCGAGATGGGCGGCGGCGGCGGCGGCTGCCACAGCAGACTCGATGCAAGATAGACGAGCAATTTTTGTGTGTGAGATCACTAAAGTCTCTATGTATGTCAAGATGCAGTGCAGCAGCGCGGCACTCAAGCGCTCGTCGAGTTCGTGCGCGCGGCGTCGAGAGCAACGCCGAGCAGAGAGAAGCAAACACAACCATTATGAACATGCAACCAATACATTATATATATATATATATATATATATACAGCACAGACAGTTGCGTGCTGTCAGCGGCCATAGGGCATCATGGCCTAACTGACGAAATCTGACGAGGCACGACCGTCTAACACCTATTGTGCACAACCTCAATGCTGCTGCTACTACTACTACTACTACTGCTACAAGCCAGCACCCGACCGATTGTGAGGGCAGAGGCGCGACCACGTTCCTGGTCGTCGCTTACGCTCAGATGCAGTCAAAGCTGCCAACATTTGCCGCCACACACACCCGGAATGGTGTACGGCTGCTCGCAAATATAGGCAACACAAAATATAGGCTATGAATGCAAATGACGAATCAAGCGTGTATATATATGTATATGATGTGTATGAATGACATCGACGTATGGCATCACTGATGTCATTGATGAATTACTGTTGATGTGCTGCCTGCAGGACCCATTGCGATGATATGCTACTGATGTTTACCCGACCTTGCTGACCTTGCATTTCTCTCTTTCGATATAATTCCTTCGTATACTTGGCTTTGTTTCGCTTTTCCTGCTCTTCCCCGCCCCCCTCGCGCTCTCTTTCTCTACATTTAGAGACACAGAGCGAAAGAGAGGAAGAGATCCGTATTAATTAGGGTTATTAATGTGGCCCCAATAGAAGTAGACAAGCAATAGCAAAACAAAAGTAATTCAGCTATGTGTGCATGGCGGAATAAGGTGTTCGCTGACTAGCCTTGAAGCAGCAGCAGCAACAGGCGATTTGATATCGCCTCTTATGACAATCTTGCGTCTTCCAACCGGCAACCGGCAAATCGGATCGTTTATGGCATGCAGTTTGAAACGTTTTGCATATGTGATTCCCGTGAATATCACTACGAGCACAACGTTTCTTCATTATTATTATTATTATTATTATCAAAGTAAACCCTTTTCCAATAAAATAATAATAGATTTATTGTTAATTATCATATTTTACAATGGCCCTTGTCTCGTACAAACCACCGATGGCCACCATAGGCTAGCTAGCATCGAATGGAGACCTGCTGAACAGGCAATTCGTGACGGCAAATATGTGCTCTCTCTATGTCAGACACTCAGAATTGCACTATATATTTATATATATATATATATATATATATATATATATATATATATATATATATATGGGAAAGGAAAGAAACGATCCGCGTTGCCGTTGAATCCACCGGTAGCGCTTCTTCTTTTTGAGGCTTTTCGAATCACAGCAATAACAACAAGAACAACAACAGCGGCGACGACGACAACGATTCATGTAAACATCGTATTTCGCAGTTAGCAAGCTTGTTGATTTCAGCCGCTGCTCAAACGTTCGCGTGTCCGGCCTGACAGTCTTGGAGAAATGAAGAAGACCAGTAGACCAGTTCGTATGTAGAAGGGCTTCTTAACTCAAAAGCGTGTCAGGCAGTCGCGCAATTAAGTATGATGGTCGGTCTCTCGGTCTGCGTGGGATGTCGGTTTCTGTCGGCCAGAAGAATCTGCCCCACACACAGAGAGCCTAACCAGCGGCAGCCGTTAATTTGTAAGTACAAACGTTGATATCATCACGTCACTCTGGTCGGTCAGACGAATGCTAATGCTTATCAGCAGGACGTAACGACAGTGACAATGATAACGAAAATACAAGTAGTTCTCTATTTTTGATATACGACGGTAGCAGTTGACTCAGCGAGCCGATCAGTCAATTAGCTAACAGCGTACGAGGACGCCGCTGCGTCGTCGCCTGACGCCTGACGCTCAGAGGCCGCCGAGCAGGAAGAAAGAGCAAAAGAGATACAGATAGAGAGAGAGAGGGAGAGCGCGCGATGAAGAACAACGAGGTGAAGGTAGAAACGAAAAGAGCCTGAATGGCTGGCTGGCTGGCTGATTGGGAAGGTGACAATCACAAGGACAACAACAGGCCAAGCAGGTCGACCAAAAGAGCAAAACGAGCGACACATAAAAAAAAAACTGGAAGGGCTTGGGTGATGGTAGCAGCAGCAGACGCAGCAACAGCAACAACAGCAACAACAGCGGCACGAGCAGTAGCAGCAACAACAACCACAACAACAACTTTATTGTTGTTTTTAATTATATTTTGTCAACAGGAAGACGAAGATAAGAAGAAGAAAAAGAACAAGAAGAAGAAGAAGAAGAAAAGAGCGACGATACATAACTGGCAGTTATGTCAAGCAATGTCACGAGCGGCGAGCACCTATTTAACACGACACTACCGCTATCAGCGGATCATTTGCGGGCTGGTAGCAGTAGCTTAGCAATGCAGCGTGACGCGGCCGTCAACCCAACTGGCATACGAACATACCACAGAAAGTTACAACGTTTCAATCCGAATGGTCAACCACTCGCCACGCCAATCACTCATTCATCCATTCACGTTGGATATCGATCAAATCATCGGCTGTCCGTCGGGGCACGCGTGTCAACGGTGCCACGCTCGGCCGATACAACCCGCTTGACACACACTGAAGCCAGCAGAAGGCGGTGATCACCCGCGCACATACACACACGCACACACAGAGAGACACAGAGAGCAAACAACTACTCGGGCGACGACACACTGATAGACCGACTGTCACGTTTCGTTCATCGACAATCTCTACAACCGACTCGACGAGCCCCCACGACCCCGGTTTGGACACTTCTGTCGATCGTTTCGAGCACCATTCGATATGCGAGGATTCTCAGGTCGAATCCTCTAACGCTTCTTCCTAGGTAGTAGTAGTGGTGGTTTGCAAGTAGCAGTAATGGTAGTAGTATTAGTAGTAGAAACTTAAGGTAGGCGTCGTTTAGAATTTGCAAAACCTGATGTGTCCCAAGGACATCGAATGGAGGAGATCGTACGGAAAACGTAGCATAACTGTAGTATATTCTCAGCAGCGCCGATACAGTATCTCTAGCCGACAACTTGATGTGCCGTTTAAACCTGCTCAACGTAAGGTCAAACAGCCCGGCACAGAGTAGGTAGAGAAGTTTCGGAGTTACGAGAAGAAAGCGGCTCCAGTAAAACTCAAGATGCAGGTCGAGGTCGGGCGTTTACCGTCATGCCGCACAGCTCACAGCGGGGACCGATCTTATCCAAAATATTCGAATGGGTTCTATCTGTTCCGATGTACCACCAGCAGCGCCAGCAGCTAGACATCGGGCCCTATCAAAACTTGCTCGGTATCGTTCACGACAGAAGTGTCCGACAAACCAGAGAGGGAAATCGCAGAGTCGGCGGTATCGAGGACCGTGACAATGATCTGGACTTTGGCTGAAGGAAGTTGCTTGTGTTCTCGCTCACGCTCACTTACTTGTTTGGTGAGGGCGGGATGGTTTCCCTGCGATGCATCATCATCATACATGCGTGGGTGAGAGAACAGCGAGTAGGAAGGCAAAGAAAAATCAGAGGCACAATTTGGTTAGGGTTCGATTTTCGCTGGTGCAATATCAATTGTCGTCTATTTGGGTGAACGAACGATGGGAGATCCGCCGGTTCCGCCGTCACAGCGGGCCAGTTAGTTGTTGCCAATGGTGCAACTGACGGCGGTGGCTACTGAACTAAATAAACGACGATGAAAGTATTCACATGAGAACGAACACGTCATACGTCTTCTCGCATGTGTAGAGATCCGACCTAAATCCGACCGCTAAACTCATTCATGCCTGGCCTTGTAACTGGTGGCTGCGCGTGTCTGCCGATTAGAATGACGGCAACAGAGTTACGGGGTTCTAGAGATGTTAGTCATTATCCGTCGAGGGAAAGCGACCATTTTGCGTGGCATGAGGTGGAGACGACGTATCAACGTCTTCGCTCCAACCGTTTTCTGAGTTTATAGCGGAGTTTATATGCAGCAGCGTTCATAGCTGCATCGAAGTGTGGCGCGCAGATCTGCTGCAGTTTGAACCGTACAAACATCAGATCAACCCGCGAGGGGCTTCGCGTCCAGCAACGTGGGTGACGAGTACAGACGTGTGCACTCCTTCGCACAAATACCACTCGAACGTAAATCCAACTCTATATCCAACTTTATATATATATATGTGTGTGTGTGAGGAGGATTTTTGTGGGCGTATACTTGCAAACGTATTCATTAAAGCAACTCCTTTAAACAAATGCAGTTAAGATTTATCATGATCGCTGAATCGACTACCTTCACTTCTACCATGACTACTACGACTAATACGAGTTACTATGACTACAGCCGTCACTACCACGACCGCTCACGACAGCTCAGTTTTGTTCAACTAAGCTACAAGAGGAACCACAATGTATCTATCTACTACGAGTTCTACTAAACTACCAGCATTGTGCTATGAAATTTAGTCAGCGGTGTTCTTTCTATACATACAGAGGAAAAAGCTCGACTCTGATCACACATCGCTTAGGCAATCACCTCCAATAAGAAGACCGAGAAAACGTTCCAGTAGTAAACCATTTAGTTTCAGGTCTGAGGAGCGGGGTGGCACGCAAGCGTTAGTTACGTCAGCAGAGCGGCAACAACAGCAGAAACTCTGCCGACTGCTCTGGACTCGACTGGCTGTGATCGTTCATGTGGTGAACATTTGCTTAGAGGCGTATATTATTGTATCTATTATAGGTCGTACACATAGCGTCATCGTCATCATCATCATCATCATAACATCCATCATAATACAATGGAGAAATATTGTCGTATCACAAACAACAACAACTTTAGTAAGGGAGACGTGATTATCTCTCGTAACGGTTAGGAGAAGGGTGGCCAGTCAAAGTTTGTTTATTATTTGCTAGTCTATTGTTTTGGACGCAACATGCTGTTGTTGTTCTGGTTGTTGTTGCCGCTGCCGCTGTTGTTGTTAATAGTAGTACAGCAAAGAAAATGTGCAATGTTTAGACAGTCGATAGACGTGAATCGAATCACTGGCAGCTGGTTAATAGCGGCGGCGGTTGTGGTTACCGCAGTCGCCTCCATGTTAAGCTACAACTCACATATCGTAGACGGACGTACTCGTTGGAGCTCTGAGTGTGCCTAAGTAGCGCTTAGTCACTACTAGCTTACGCTGGTAGCGCCTCCATAGAGCTAGCTGTCCTAGTAGATAGAGATCCCGGTGAGAGCCATTACGCAATTCTAACCGGTTGGACAACCACTATTAGTTTAATTATTAGAATAATTATGATTATTTGTATATATATATATATATATATATCCCTCGTAGTAGATGTATATGCGGCATACCTGGCGGCATACAACAAATGAACTGAGCTAGTAACAGCACCAGCAACAACAACAGCAGAAAACGAACAACTGCGAGCATAAGGAGCAGGACTAGGCAGAGGGACTCAGGATGCATGCTGTGTCAACAACTACAATCTGTAGATCGTGACAGCTGGCAGATGACTCCTAAGCATCGGCACTAAGTTCGCTGCTGAAGTTCGCTTAGATATATGTATGCATGTAGATAGAAGCATGTATGCCTGTACGTATGTGTATCGTCTCTCCGCCTAGCTGGAACCACCATGTGGCCAACGCCAGCGACGACCCAACGCAGTTCGACACAGCCGTTTCGCACAGCGTGTGCGTTGAGCATCACAACACTGTGATAATAAAACATAATAATAATAATAAGAGGTGGGTGGTGGACTCAGACAAGTAACAATTACTCTCGCTATAAGCAACAGTAGTAGCATCAAGTTAGGCTGTTTGGCTACGCAGGATCTATGCGGTTGCTGATTGTTATGATGGTCAATCATACACGACGGCTCTGCTTCCAGCCGTCTCCGTCCGCCATGAGCACAACGAACCGTTTAGCGATGAAACAAACGCAGGTCGCATTGTTGAGCCTATCGAGTTCAGCTCAGTGATTCAGCTATGGTAAATTAAGGTAACATATATATATATATATATATATATATATATAATAAGAGATGAACTCCGTTCTTGCGACTAAAGCTAATTCAATTCAATCCTCGACTGCTGTGCTGTCAAAACGGGCACTAAAGGTAACAGAACGTTGATATACATGTGCACTGAATGTCGAATATATGGAAAAACAACAAAGGCTTAATTCAAAGCGAGCTTCAGAGGTAGATCCATGTGAATGCAACTCATTCAAAACGTTTCGATGCAAATCAGTCCACCATGTCAAAAAATCTTTTCTTGAGATGCTGCAGGGCTCGCTCGCAAAACGTCAGAGTTCCCGCCCAAGCTATCCGACTAGACATATCGAATAGGCGAACAAATGCAATTGATGTTAAATCAGGCCAATGTAGCAGTCGATACGGAACGGTAGGCAAACGGAACACGACAAGGATGGGCAATCGAACAGACTGTGAAGAAAGTGAAATGTGGTTGAAAAAAATAAACATTAACAACAACTCAAAGTCAAAAATCTGTTAGAAGCTTGGACTCGAGGAATGCCATTCCGAGAAACAAACCGTTTACGAGAGGCACATGAGAGATGATCCGGAAACGTCATCGACGAGCACAAAATAGCTGGGCAGGTTCGCAGCAGAAACCAAACAAAACCAGACAAGAAAACGTAGAAGAAAAAAGCAGCAACAGCATCGGCGGCAGCAGCAGCAGCAACAGTACTTGCGACGGCGTCGTCGTAGTCGGCACAAGTGGCGGTGGCGGCGAACGGGAATGCAACGACAAACGTGACAATGAGGTCTACGAGCAAATCGCCCGCAAAGGACAACGACCGACAAGAACAAGTGCGGGGTAGCTGCAGTTCTCGTTCCGATTGTCCACGTTCTCTTCGTGGTGGTCTCAAAGCTAGCTAGAGTAGCAGCAGCAGCAGCAGTATCAACATTATTATCATCATCATCATCATGGCGCGGCTTCAGAGCTGCTGAAGTACAAATCGCCTGTTCGGGTCAGAGGGTGGTAGTGGGGAGTCACACGAGGGGTATACATACGAGTACATCGACGATCCGATGGATCGGACGAGGACAATCTCATCTCTCTCGTCGCACCCCCCCCACCCACCCCGTCACTCAGGCTGGGTGACAGTCAGTGGTGTCGCTCAGGCTATCATCGTCATCACACCATCACACCACCACCTCCTCCAGGCACTGCCGTTATTGTCATTCGATCTGAACTAGTTTCGTTTGACTTCGCTGCTACTAAGGATTCGATTACTAATACTAGTTTTACTACCACTACCACTACTACAACAACAACTACTACTACTACTTCTACTACTACTACTACTACTCCTGTTCATATCTGTAGGAATCTGTGGGAATGATCATGGATGGATGGATGTTGTGGTTACGGATGTTGTCGGTTGTTATGACGGGCTGTGTGTAATGCTGTTTTTGTTGTGGTTGTTGTTCACGTGTGTTTGTCGTGGTAGTAGTGCTAACTCTTACAGCTTGGTCCGTTGCGGTCTTGCTGTAGGGGACGGGGATGAGCCTGTCCTGCAGTTCGCCTCCGATCACCTGCAGAGCATTTTGGAGCGATCGTTTGCCGGAACCAGGGCCAATAAGCCGGCGCCGCCACCGCCGCCGCCGTTGCCGGGACAGCATCGCAGCCGATGCACCCGGATGAACAGCGGCGAGCACGTCAAACGACCAGACACACGTCCAGTCCGGCCGTGAATCGCGACACGGTAAGCAAGCGAAGCAGGACAAGAGAACAACAATGAAACAACCAACAACACATTTCGAATCAACGAACACGGCCACCATCAAGGACAACATCAGCATCAGCATCATCATCATCGTCACGTTCGTTAACTTGGTTTTTTCCTGATATATAGCTGCTGCTGCTGCTGTTGTTGTTGATGTTGCTGCTGCTGCTGTTGTTGTTGATGTTGCTGCTGCTGCTGTTGTTGTTGATGCTGCTGTTGCTGTTGTGGTTGTTGTTACTGCCACCGAATCTGCTACTGTGGCTGATACCGTCACCGTTGCAATCGGATCCGGCGGCCACCGAAACTGTACGTTAAGCTCATCAGCACAGCTGACGAAAAGGAAGACGCCAACGTCTCATGCTCCTTATCATTCTTAGTCTTTTCTTCTTCCTGCTGCTCGATGACCCCATCGAAAAACACCGTGGCTAACTGGATGCTGCTAGTGCACGAGAGTGCCTAGTACGTTGTCTTACCAAATTAGTCTCCTCCATATATATATACATATATATTAGTGGAAGAGCAGCAAACATAAGAGTAGCTTCTGATGCTGTTGCTCTCCACTACAAGCTGTTCTTGTTCTTGATGCATGCGGTTGTTCTCACTGACTGACCAACGTCGATCGACTAAGGTCTTGAGTTAGACGATTAGCCGATTGGCCGACCGACAACCAACTGGACGTCAGGGACACGTTTCTCGCCTGAGCACCACTGCCAATAATCTAGAACGGCGAGCAATTGAGTGGCACAAACAAGCGTTTAGCACTGTCTCGCATCGCCACTGGCGGCCGCACGCGCTAAGATGCACTGAGCCCAGCCCGATCGAATGTCGAATCGACTGCCAGTTATGAATCGTCATGTCCGCCGGCCTCATTAACCCGAAGTTCATCATAACGTCATTTAACTCTACGGAACGGCGAGCAGGTTTTGCCAATGGATACCGCCTAGACGTAATTGTAGCAAAGTTTGCTCATGTATTCCTTCACTTCATCATATCTGGCAGCCGGACTTTGAACGACGGTCTACCAACCTACCTCGGTAACTTGCTTATACTTGTTCAATATGTACAATTTATTAAAGAACAGAACGAGCGTGGTAGCAATGGTAGAACTCGTAGCAGAAGAAAGTGCTACTACTGTGTGTGTGTTGTTAGTAACTATGGTCGTGGTAGTTAGTGGTCGTGGTAGTAATAGCTACGGATTGATTGAATATCGAATGATTGTTCAATAATCCACGATTACGTTACGGATCGCCAAGTAAACGCTTGCCATTCTCTCGTACGTACCTGGCCTAAAGCCACAGTAGGCACATGTCAGCGAAGCGCTGAAGTAAATATAGGATCAACTCATTGACAATGGAACTCATTTCGGTCATTTGGCGACGAATCGTTCCCCCGAACATATTCAGAGAAGCAATATCTTTTTGGTACTGCTTAAAGGACAAATATTATTTTGAAGAGCACCTGAGAACCAGTACCAAGGCGCAACTAGTTTATTACCTTCACAGATGAAATCTCATACCCAATAAGTTTAGTGTAATAATTATATAGAAAAGATTAACACACAAACACATGTATATATATATATATATACATATACCTAAAAATCTCCGAACATGTATGCATACATTTGAAGACTGCGTTACATGATATTGTTACAAACATGCACATTTATTGATACCTATGAAGAGCCTATTCTTAAATTTATAAATAAAGGTAAAAACATATATATATATGATTCGTTTAGAAGAACTGTCTAGGGCAGCAGATCGGCCATCACCGAATTAAATCTGTATGCAAGAATGACGTGTCTGCGGCAACAAAAAGCTAAATTTAGTGGCCCGACGGAGGTTAAGATGTACCAATGACCTCACTATATGGCAGCTTCATCCCGTCCGACTAGGAAATACATTAGACCACAATGATAACTACGCCACACTTGCATTGGCGAAATGGGCCAGTCCTGAACTGACCTTAGCCGACGACTGACGTATGAATGATATATGAACGACGAGTCTACTATTATAATGGATAATATGATTAAAAATGCCAGTGGTTATATATATATATATATATATATATATATATAACCAGGGCGGAGGCTGACGATCAGGCTCCACTGTCCGCAGCGCGCTACAGCTCGGGCCATATACAAACAGAAGCCTCTACATCACGGGAAGATCGCTGGTCAGAAAACTGCCTGCTCTCGCCTTCGTCTTATACGAATCCTACCCAAGGTAGTGAAACCGCGTGTAGCGGAGTCGCTGTCTAAGGACCATAGTCATTGACAACGATAATAAAGACTGATACGCACTGTATTCCTTTGCGCTAAAGAAGACCGCTGAGTCAGCGAGACCTGTTGCTTGCTCATCGTATAATATGGTGATATCGAATATATCGAATATTATACTATATCGTATGGCTGGCTTCAAAAATCAGTATTCGTGACAACGCATATCCTTTAAATAAATAAATAAATACGAGAACCGCTAGGGTTTGCAATGAACGTTGGGGTGGAAATCGCGGTGCATTCGGCCCGGGCATATGCTAGGTCTCGCAGAGTTTTAGGCATCCCAGGAACGCCTTCAACATAATGCTGAAAGACCACCCGGAAGATTGCCCATATCTACAAGTACGCCTGGGAAGCCTAACAGGAAGCTTCTATGCTGATGATGTCGTGTGAGACAGGGATCCAGCAAGACGACCCGTTGGGGCGGTCCTTGTTCAGCCTAGCGGCGAATGTTCGGTTGCATTGCTTAGATACCCACTTTATTTATGAAGTTTCCGGCAAACGTCTCGAAATGTGTTCACAGAGTTCGCGAAAATGAGGTTACGAGTAGATTAGGATTGAACGTCGTGAAGTGTGAAGCATTGCTTCTGTCCGTCGACCCGCGGTGGGCAGAGAACGCAGCTGCGACCTTGCGGGAGTTCTTGGCTGGTCTAAAAGTAATCGCTCTTCAGAATTCGAATCTACTGAAAATACCATTATTCCCAGAGTTTATTCCTGATGTCCTCAAGAACTGTCTAGCTAAGTTCAAACCTGTATGCAATATACTAAACCAATATTTTTTAGTCTTTAGGCTAGCTCGCATACTGGACCTGAGCGAATGGGCTGATAAACTGCGCGAACTCAGCGGCGCAGCTACAACAACGGGGAAACGGTTGGTCAATCTGGAGCCCCAAAATGATTCGAAGACACGGGTAGTTCTACCGGTATCAAAATGGGGATCGGGCCCGACCTGGGTCACCCTGAATTGTCCTACGCTAGTGGCATCGATTTCGCGTATGTAGGCACTCCTAGATGAGGCCGATCTAGAAGAGTTCAAAAAAGACCTCATAACGAAATAAGGATCTCCCATTCTCAACACCGGACAACATGAGTTTTTGGCATGGAGTGTTTAGCATGACTTCCCTGTTCGAGCAGCAGCTTGATGGCTTAATCCGCTCGACTCCAAGTGACACTGCAAGGGCTCGCCTGAAAGGGGTTTCGGCTAGAGGCGGAGGGGCGTGGATGCACGCTCTCTTCCCTTACTGCACTGCTCGATAATATTGCTATAAGGATTTGTGTAGGCCTTCGACTAGGCGTCGGTAGAGCCCCATGGTGCGGATGCGGGGAATGCGGGGGGATGGACTCCATGACTCATCATCGATTCTCATGGATCCATATTATTGGCCGAGCGGCGAACTCTGCGGGCGTCAACAGAGAGCTTTCCAGGTACCCAATGCTTGCTTGCAGATGTGACGCTTGGGCCACAGGAATTCTGGGTATCCCGGGGAAGGCGGAATACGGCCTGACGGTATGACGGTGATTATCTTCAAGTTAGGGAAGCCCCTGGTATGGAAAGTAACTGTGTTATACTCATTCACACCCGGTATAGTCCGTGTATTTAAAGCGGGTACGTGACCCAAGATGCAGGAGAAGATGAAATCGCGTACGTACTCAAATGTTAGACATGCGTACGACTGCACTACTTTCGTTTTAAAGAGGTTAGGACCTGGAGGCACCATGGCGGAAAAACTGCTTAGATCAAGCAAGTCTTTCGGCAGAAAATCTCAATTTTTATACAACGAGGCAATGCAGCAGCGGCGGTGGTAGGTTCGTTAGATACAAACGGCGTCTACAATTGTTCCGGAACACGTGATTCAATAAGTTTGCCGACGAATTATGTCAGTAATATATATATATATATATATATATATAGGTATTGGTGAATAATAGAAAACGTTATAAGGATAATGATGACCTCGTGTTTAGCTCGATAGGGATGATGATGATGCTCATGGTTGATTTGGTAACTAGCTAAAATGTGTGCTTGGTCCGACAATTAACGAGATACTTAATAGTCTCTTTCTCTATCCCTCTTTCTTTCTCTCCATCTATACGTCGTTGAAATCTCAACGGGAAAATCTGCAGCCGTATTGGGTACTCTGACCGACAACGGTCAGAGCTCGGACCAGAGATTCCTTACGGCTGACCGTACCGTGTGTTACCACGATAAAAATATTACTTGAAACGTATATATATACAAAGCATGCAAGATAAAAAGGCGTTCCGAACATTAGAATCAGTTTTAAATTTATTTCATTGCAATAAACTTTTTAACTAAGAAACAGTTCTACATCTGAAGTCATTAGTCATCTAGCTCTCAATATACTCTTCCTTCTGTCCCTTTCTGGTTTAGTTTCGCGCCTTCTCATCAGCCACCTTTCATTATTATATAGGTCATTATTAAGTGTTCGTCAAGTGGCTTTTCTTGTTGGCGTTGTGTTTTGTCAATGTCGTTTCTCTTATATTTGTTGTTGGCTGTTGTTTTGCTGTTGCTGTCGTCGTTCTTGTTGCTGTTCGTGTTATTGTGGAGGTGGAGTGTCGTCTTTGTAGTGGCGCGACTAGTTGTTGTTAATCTCGCTGCTGCGGGTGTTGTTTTTGTTAACAAATTTATGAACAGATTACTTAGTGCTGTTATCATTCTCAAAATGATGTATTTACAGTATCGCACAACTGTATGCGACCTCTTAACTCGTCTTCGCCTTCTTCTTTCTTCGCACAAATGTGTTCTAACAAAAACCATAGCGGGCAGATACTTTCCCAAGCGCAAGCTAATCACAAACGGCACCGCAACGACGCTGTATGCGTGTATATGTATATATATATATATATATATATATATATATATATATATATATATATATATATATATATATAAACGTTCAATCAATCGAGGAACACAGAATTCTCGAACAATGACTGAGTGGCATAGTGAGTGAGTAAAGCAACGAATGAGTTAATGAATAGACTTAGTTAACGATTTGTCATCATCCATTAGTCAATCGCTAATGCGGTATCCGCAACGCGGAGGCAGGAAAGAAGCAGACGATCAATGAACATTCAAACAAACAAACAAACAAACAACGCACATACGTCGCCATCGCCGACATTATAAGTCGATCGATCACCATCACGTCATGAGCATGCAATGTCGCCGCAAGACAACAGATTAAATGAATTCATTATGACGAGCGAGAGATGCTAGAGAATGTTGATGATGATCATTATATTGATAATTAATGATGATGATGATGGTGACGATAATTTTGCCATTGCGGCGTCAGCGGCGACGTAGCCGGATCATCTAAACAACAACAACAACAGCAGCAGCAGCATTCGCTGTAACAACCGTCATCGGATCTTGTTGTAGGCGGCCTAGGCTGTAGGCCTAGGCCTACGTAGTTGTGTAGCCTGTCAACGGTTGAGGACGGCCGTCTGTTTTCTGTCTGCGCTTAACGAGATTGCCTCGATTGCCGTTATGATTTAGCAACGGCAACTCAACACTAGTTGCTGGCCATCACTAGCGGACTAGGCTAGAAGAAAGTGGCGCTGAAGAGAGAGAGAGAGACGGGCCGAAACGACCGAGAACACGAGAGCGAAGAGGCGAAGAGAACTGGAAAATCTCTCGGCGGACGCCTCGCATCTCATGATTTGAGTGCACTTGCTGTGTGGCGCCGGCGCTTCGTTGTGGATGCCAGCTTGTGCAAAGCAGCACCGAACCCGAAGATCCCGGTAGGGAAAAGCCAGGAGGAAAAACGTATAGCTGCAGTGGCAGCACCAGCAACACGTACTCAATTCGAAATCATAGTATATTAGTGAAAAATAATAGTAGCTCTGGTAAGTCGAGTCGAATCGGCGGTAGCAAGACATTCAATGACCGGCGAATGCATTTCGGATTTCGTCGAATCGGCCGCCCGGCCTCGTTTTAGCTTGGCAACGCCTCAAAACATTACGTCAATGACACCATCAATTGCCGTCTTTGCTGCTGCTGCTGCAGCGACTGTAGCTCTCTTGTCCATTGGGTCGATTTATATATATATATATATATATATATGCTTATGCCGCCTATGGCTCTGGCAGAGGACGTTCGCAAATGAGTGAATAAAGTGTCGCGCTTGTAGTTTCGGCAGTGGTGTCAGTCAGAGATCAAACCTAACCTGTTTGTTGTTGTTGTTGTTGTTGTTATTGTTTTATTATATCTTTGAGAACTAGATAAAGAGTAAATCACTCGAATTGCAAAACCTCGATCAAATCACTGCTGCTACTGTTGATGTTTATTGTTCTTATAACGTTGTTGCTGTTGTTGTTGTTTGTTGCTGCTGTCGTCATTGGTGGAGCGTCTGCTCTTGTTGTCATTGTTGTCGTAGTGCTTTTGCCTGTTGTTGCTACTGCTGCCGATGCTGCTGCTGATACTGTTGCGTTTGTTAATATGATTGGTATTTGAGTTATTTACGCTGCTAGTAATGTTGTGATTTGTGTTTCTACACAATTTTTATTGTTACTACTGTCGAGATTATGATTAAGTTGCTTGATTTCAAGACTGTTGCCGTTGTACTACTTGTTGTCGCCGGCTGTTGCTGTTGTAACTTTCTTAGTTGATATATTTGCGTGAATTCTGTTATTATCGTTACAGTGTCTGTGTTGCTCTATTAATTTGTTTTGTTTTTAGTTTTGCCATTGTTTCTGTTGTGTTTGTTATGGCTGCATGCGGTTTCCTGCAGTTAACAATAACACGCCTCCATTGTTGGTGAATCGTGTTCTCTCTCTCTCTCTCTCTCGCCTCACTCATCATGTGACTTTACATGAGCAAAAGAGCGATTATGAGGACAGTACTCATCTGTTGCTTAGGGAACGCCTTCGCTACCAGGTGAACTTAAGCCACAACACAGGAAACAAGTGTTATAATTCCTCTCTTTTTCTCTTGCAATCTCGCTCGTCATCTTCTGTCTGTACGTGTATTGGTTTGTGTCTAGACAATTGCAAAGCACACGGTAGTCAATAAGCAGTGTACTACTGTAGTGTCAGTTTAACTATATTATGGTTATCTTTCACGGAAACCATACCCGTTAGGGATCTTCATAGCTCTCATTAAAGCGGGATCACTTCATGTTATGTCGTATGTCGAGGATTTTAAATAAGTCAGAAGTGCTCGTTTTATTTCCACCCATCTAGTAATTTCCTATATATATATATATATATATAAACCGTTAAGTTTGCCACCACACTAATCGAAGGTTAGTCATGTAAGTCAAGTCTATGCCGTATAAAACTGGGATGAAAGAGACTGCTACATGCTTGCCTAATGCACTAGAGCGCTCTTGATTATCCGATATAGGCGTGTGGTCGTGTCTGGATGTATGTAGATAAATCGGCTAAAATGTGGTGCGGTCCCTTTCGACCACAATATAGAAGCAAAGTTGCCCAGCCGTATTATATTTGACAGTATTGCGCACCCAATGACAACACAGCCTTGTTAGACCAAATCCAAGCGCAGTGAGCTAATATATATATATATATATATATATATATATGCCTAATGAATGCTACATAGGTAAATTCCAAAAGCGTTATTGTAAACATACGAGAGTCTCTTGCGTCAAGAGTAATAAACCAATTTGAACATGTACTTACTGACATTATCTTTGCAAATATTCACTAGCCATTCCTCGTATAAGGTAAATAGGCTGCAATAAATCCACGAAATAGTGAATGGGATTCGTACCGTTCTTCTGAATACTTTGTCGGCTTTGCAACTAGATATCGATATTAGAAACAATTATCGCTCCATTATTTGACAGTCTACAGTTGATGTCTCCGCAGAGGGCGGTTCTATGAAGCACAAAGCCATAGCATATCGGCCTAGACCCTTCACAGCCAATTTCTCGAGCAACCCCAGTTAGACTGGACTTAGTAGGAGATAACAAGTATAGCGACAGTGGCTAGCACTGTCGCAGCCTTATTAAATGAACATGTTGCGATTAGCATGTACATACTGTAAGAACGAACCGTTAGTCAGCAAGCCTATTAGTAACAACTCTTTACTGGCACATTACACAACTGCAGCATCATTCCCAATACGCAACATTCCCATCAAGAATTGTGAGTTTTACGAGACCGATTTCTACATGATCTACAGATCACATCTAATTGGCGTGCGCAACGGAATTGCGTTTACAATAGATGTGCGCGAAAAATTCTATTTATGACAAATAGATACCTCCATTTATATTCTCGCATTGTAGCTCTAGAATTAACTGTCAGAGGAAGGCTCAAACACGGTACCGTTATTGAGGTGGCTACTATTTCTGTTTTGTCATTGCTACCAAAGGTTACAAGCCTTTCAAATCAGTCGAATTTATTACGTTCATTTATATACCAGTGTCGTGGTTCTAAGTGTGATCATCTGAGCAAAGCTCGTACATGACGCCGCTGTTGATGTTAACACTCTTTTGTTCCGCCATTGCTATCAAGGGCTACGGTCCCTTACCGGAATGCGTATGCCCTAAACACCAATAAATGCTATATATATATTATATATATATACTTCAAGGAATTCACAAAAAAATAACCTTTCAGATAAGTCGGGCAACACGATTACTAAGGGACATTATCTACACTCTCGCATTAGTACGGTTGTAATTGCTCTTCATGCGTTTTCGTCTCGTTGCCTAACATGATATTTTAAACAACTAAGTTACAATTGCTTGTTCTCAATGTCTGACTATTTTTGGTATATCAATCTTTGTTTTGTAAAGTTGTCGAGTATAGTGTTGTTGTTGTTGTTGGTTGTTGCTGCTGTTGTAATCATTATAGATGTATTTTGTTTCCCTCTAGTCCGTTCACTGTTATTACTAAGACTGTGCATTTTATCACTGTTCGTATTCCTCGCTTCATCCACACAAGTGAGCCGGCCAACGGCATCCGAGTTAGCTCGGCTATTTTCAAAAGACGTAGAGAGCGCCCTCAGGCATGCCTTCATCGTAAACTTATGAACAATAAATTGATTAATCGACCCCTTCTTATTCGCAGCCACTTAGCTTTGCGCAATATGTTCTGCATATACAGATGACTCTATGCTGCCACCCTGGCCGAACGGCCAATGTTCAACCTATCAGTCACACATACACACAATTACGTATAAACAGAGATCCATCGTAATAACAAGGCAAACCTGCACAAAACGTACGTACTCTCCCTATTATTCACTGCAAGACCAACCTTGGATTTGAACCTTCAGTGGCCCCTATTATTTTCTCATGATTAAACAGATCTTCAAATGGCGTTCAAGGGCCCTCACAAATTATGCCAAACGTCGCATTTTGATCTTGTCGTCTGTTCTGGGTTTTGTCTGCAATTCTAAAGTTTTTGTTGTCATTGTTGTTGCTGCTGCTGCTGTTTCATTTTTTGCTCAAGTTGGTGATAATGACTATAGCCATGTTTTTGTTACTCGTGGTGGTTTGGTGGTGCTATTCGTTAGGAATTGTGGCACTTGTCTTAGCAGTAAAGTATTCATTCAGCTACGTATTCTCGTCGCGCATTAATTAACCTTACATCGGAAAAAGAGGGATTCCTATACAATAAAACTCTGCTGTCGAAAACATTGGGAAACGTGGTTTATTTAATAATGATGGAACTGTTTTATTTATTGGTGCGCTAAGGCTTACGTTAACCTGAATGTAGTTGACCATCATTTTATTCTTCCCGCATTATTATTACCGTTCCTTCACTGGCAATCGATTTCAAATATTCAAACATACATTTCAGTTAAACTTACGCCGCTCCTCCTATACCACTTGCGTATAAGAATTAAAATGTACTGTTATTAAAATAATAATGCCTTTTGTTGGTACTAGTATCTAATATATTGTTATTATTTTCTCTTATTATGATAATATGTTACATTACTAATAGCGGTAATAGTGATGATGGTATTAACAAAAGGGTTAGTCCTTATTATAATCATCATTATTATTACTATAATAAATATCATTGGCGTTATTATGCATAACATGATCTATCTCCTCGTTCTGATTCGTATATGAATCGAACGGTATATCTATATATATATATATATATATATATATATATATATATATATATATTATATATATATATATATATATATATAAATAAAGAGTGACAACACTCGTTGATCTCAAAGCAGATCTTACACTAGCATGTATGCGGCATATATTAGTGATAACAATAACTTGCATGAGTCATCCTCAATACTGTATCACCTACGTTTGTCTGGCTAATATTAACAATATTAATAATGTTCTCTCCACGTTACACGCAGAAATCAGTAAGCGTGTTCATCTTAACGTGCACCTATGATATAAGTAACGTTCTATCTACCGATGTCGTTGTTATTTTTATTGTTATTGTTGCTCTGGCTGTTATTGCTGTTCTCTGTTGTTCTTGTTATCTTTGCAGCCGTTAGATTTGTTGCCAGTTGCGTCGTTTCACTAGAGTTTTTCTTTGGTTGTTACTATTAATAATAATAATACTGTGGCTGCTGTGTTAGTATTTATTGTTGTTCGTGTTGTTGATGTTGTAGTTGTTGCGGATTTTGTCACTGTTGTACTCGTGGCCGTTATGTTTATTAACGTGACTGTTGCTGCCGCTGCTGCTGCTGCTGGTGCTGTCGTCTTGGTCATTTTAATCGGCATCATTTCAAAGTTCGAACACTACACTAGTTCTCAAATATCTACCACATCTAGCACTTGTATCTATCAATTATTATCCTGTATGTCTGCTTGTTTACGATCTTTGCCTATAATTATTATTATTATTATTATTGTTATTATTATGCGTATGAGAAATTCTACTGCTGCTGCTGCTGCTGCAAGTTCTACTACTAATTCGACTACGGCTACGAATAATAAATACTTATTAGACGTTTTTAGACAAGACTCGACGACCGCCTATCGTCTGAATGAATCATGTGCAGCATTTTAGCTGCGTGAAATCTGCAACGCTATTTATACACACACATTCATTCCTAATAATGAGATAACCATAATTTTTTTCATTTATCTGCCTGTTCACGCACTCGCTTTTCTCGCATTACCTCCATTACATTTGTTGTTCGCATTTGCGGTTCCGTCTACACACCCAGTGGGGAAATGTGTGGGAGACGGGATGGGACGCGCGCGTACATACCAGCGTCCCACAAAATGCAAAGCGTGGGATCGAGCTAGAGTTAGAGAGCATGTAATCGTTATTGTCGCTAACATAAATACGAGTATATGTGTATGAAACGCTAGATAGAGTGTGAAGGTACGCATGTGGGCGGTATTTTTATATCGGGCCGCGCTCATCTGATCCGAGTAAGAAGCGAGTGAGTGAGCGAGCGCTGGTACCACCCCCGCGGAGGGGGGGGGGGGGGGGCGTGCTACCACCTCTCCAGTAAGCAATTCTGACTCTTCCGCCAATTCCGGCTCGATTGAGGTCCCGGATAGTGCTTGAGCAGCAAGCATAATAGCAGCAACAACAACAACAACAACAACAACAGAACAACGACCTCTTTTGCGTCTCTACACCGCGCCTTTGTCTGTGGCCTGATAGATTAGCAACTCCAGATGCTAGTAGTATTCTAGGAAACTCTCGTTTTTAAATCTATATTCTCTAAGCTTACGAAACGAATTGTGTATATCCATATTTATCGGAACGTGGACATGTGGTTGCTACGTAAGCTCGACATTAGATGGGCTTCTGCTATTGATGTCTAGAGTAATGTCGCCGGCAGGAACACATATATATATATATATATATATATATATATATATATATATATATACATCTGCAAAGTTGCACCATCGCTGCGCCGATTCCGCTCAGTGTCAGGGCAACGGTCACGCTGAAATTGTCTCGGCTTTTCAGTACGCTTCCTTGCCCACGCTATGAGATATTATAATGTTCTTACTAATGTAGTGTGAGTATTTATCGTGTTCGATAACTAACTATCGCGTGTGCTTATCTACGTATTTAAAATGTGGCAATAAAAATGTTACGGATAATAGTACACTAGTAGGCTAATAATAGCTTGTACTATGTTAACAGCGAATCGCTCCAGCGATCGCTTCAAGATCTATCAACGTCAGCCCTTTCTTCGATATAAATACGCTGCTTCTGTCAGTGCGGTGCCCTATAATATTGTCTGTTACTTGTTATAGTTTCAATTGTTGTTGTTGTTGTTGTTGTTGTTCTTGCTGGTGTTTTTGTTGTTATTGGTGTAATTACCACTATTACGGCAGCTGTTTTTGTAATTACAATTTTTTGTCATCGTTGCGTTCGTCGTCATTTGCTGCGCTGCATCATGATGTCTGTCTTGTCGCTACTACTCAGTCTCTTTGTTCGTCGTGTTCCATCAAAACGTCTCCTGTTGTCTGACTGGCATTTGTGTGGTCATAACTGATTCACGTCGATAAATTAAACTTACATTTTTGTTGTTGCATAGGGAACGGCTACGCCTGTTACGCCAATCTAATATTGATCTATTTGAATACGACCACTCTGAAATATTTATTGTTGTTGTTGTTGTTGTTGTTGTTGCTGCTGCTGCTGTTGATCTTGTTGTTGCTGAGTTTTTGTGTTGTTGTTGTTGTTGATGTTATTTTTGCTTTAGATGTTATTGTTGTTTGCTTGTGTGTGCCGCACGTTTCTTACACCTCCGATAAATACGTGTATGCGAGTGCTATCAGCATGTCCATATTGTGTAAGCGTCTATAACAATAAATCGATGAGTTCATAGGACTGATCTCGGCTGATGTATCGCATGAGCCTCTGCTCGCGTAAATGTTGCAGTCAGTTGTGTTATGATAGGTCTGAGTCCATATGGCATTTATCAATCAGATCGGCGTCGAATCGTCTGTCAAGCATCTGACTCGCCAACGGTGGTTGTGTTCGCTTCGCTTTATCACCAGCACTGTGTATTGCCGCGTCCGGCATACACTGAGAGTCCCGGGGCAGCAACCCCCTAATCCTGCACAGTACATTGTAGTTTGATGCCTTGGTCAATACAAAAAAAAAACTCATTTGCCATCTACCGTCCTGTCCACGCAGTGTTTGAGCCTTGCCTGCTAATAATCGACCGTTTATATTCATTGACGAAAATTCGCCTTCATCAAACGATCATACTAGCTAGCGGTCGCGTGCTTAGTAATATAACAACGCTAGTGTGGGTGACTTAAGGGTTATTACTTGAAACGATATATATATATATATAAACAGCAACTATAGTTGTGTCCATACAGCTATCTACAATATGTTTATCTCTTTATTAGAATGAATCTGCGTGAAGGCTGTGCTCTCCTCCTGCTGGTCAGCCTGCTGGGATCAGGCTCACTGATACCATGATAGAAATGAAAAAACACAAATCATCGGCGATAACTCGCCATAGGGGCGAATGTTGGACCGGATCACTTGATGGTACATCGATCCATTTCCCGACTGACTGATTGTGGGCTAGGCTAGCTGATGGGTCAGTTCTGAAGTTAACTTTCTCTCACTTACACTCATCTTTCCTTTTCTCCCTATCTCTCTCTCGTTCGCACTTTGTCTTCCCACAGACAATCTTTCCTGACAGTCTTTGCATTCAGCACTCTCTTTTTACCAAATCACTCATGTGTTCAGTCAATCTTAAATTCACTGCTTGAAGCATGTAGCAATGCAGGTCAGTGCCGCGCTTATCGTAAATTTGCCTCTTTGTACAGTTATTATGTAATAGTCATCGCATATTGATAATGTAATCGGTGTGATCCTATATCTAGACGAATATCTAGTGCTCATTTTGCTGCGTATTTGTTTTGCCGGCTCCTCTCTCTCTACACTCTACACTTGATGATAATGCATTTACTGTCGTCCATTTTGCGACAGTACGTCCACGTGAAGGACGCGAGGGTTTGGGCTGAGGTGGGCTATATGAGATGAGACTGAGGTCGGCAGTGAAGTGGCAAGCTCGTTGGGCTACGAACACCAGCCACTACTAAGGCGCCTCGCTGTCCTGGCGTGCGGTTCGGGAATGAGAACCCACCGCAGGCATCCTTAGTAGATCACCCCCTTGTTTCATATCATCGTAACTTTAGCTTCATCATCATCATCATCATCATAATCAGACGGTTTCGTTCTTGTAATACATCTGCTAGAAGGAAACGGGCTGGTTGGCCGGGGCGCGCTTCGAGGTTGGGCAGGTTGGTTGGGCTTCGTGGACGATAATCGATAGTTGCTTTCTTTCTTCTTTGGCTGAGGGTTATCGGCCAGTTGAGCTGTTCATCCATATCAGCTTGAGGTTGAGGACAAATGCACCTGTCGAGATCGCGTTAGACAAGACGGCGGCAGAATCCTAACACGCGAGGTGTAAACATATGACGAAGACGGAGGGAACAGGTGTCGATTCTGTCCGGCACAGTACAGTAAGCCCTCCCCCCGCACGGAACCACGAAGGACACATGAATGAACTTATGAGCGGTGGTCTCTTTAGACCAGACATACAGACAGCTGAATTTACTAAACAGAACTCAGAATCTAAGAGAACCAGATACCCCATTGGATAGCTTGCTCGGGATCAATTGTTCCACGTTTGCTAGCCTATGAAGCATGTCTCGAGTACACTCAGGGGCGTTGCTGCCCGCGTGCAACCGCATTCACATATATTATTATTATTATTATTCCAAAGGGATAGTATGTAGAGGACAGAAAGGGTCAAAAGGGGGTCACCTTGCCGGTGCTGAGGAATGCTTAATCTTATCTTTTCGGCTCGGGACGACGTTGTCGTGCGTCAGTAGGCTTTGCTTCATGCGGCCGATTGCCTAACGTCGCTGGTTTACGTACATTTCAAAAGACACACGTTGAAGACTTGGTAATGATGCGTCCGGTGGATACTTCTTCACTTGCATCGTCGACGTGAATCGGTGTGTGTGTGCATGCTCCTGTTCATCTCACCTATATTACCATCGTGTGCTGTTTGTAAGGTAGCAGTTCTAGTTCTAGTTGACGTGGCGGTAGTAGTAGTAGTAGTAGTAGTAGAATTGGGTTGGGTATGGTTCGCCACAATGCTTTCGCCATGCGCCTGGGTCGTTTCGTATCTGCTTGTCACCTATATGTATTTGTCATCCAGTGAGTGAGCAAAAAGTTTATTGCGGAAGTTTTGCAAGCGCAACGCGAGTCTACGTCCTCCCGACAAACGGAAAGAAGCGCAGCCAACGGCGCTCAGCAGTAAGCTTGCACTGTCTGCTTGTAAGGCGACGAACGATACGATCATCAAATGATTGATGACCGATCGCGTCGTAACTTGTGACCTCGAGGTGCGAGGTGCGTGGTGGTGGTGGTGGTGGTGGCGGCGGCGTCTCATTGATGACTGATCGAGGGCAGTTATCGTGGCGGGGTGTGACTAATGATGGCCTCATTCAAACGTCACACCTCTGCGCACGCGGCCGCCTGACACACGTCTGACTCTGCTGCGTAACGAGCCGTTGCAGACTCCTCGCTTGCAGCACTGTTTCGTTCAGTCGTTCGCGCTTGCTTGCTTGTGACTGCATTTTCATCACTTCTCTGCTAACGCCGGGCCGCTGCTCGGTTCAGACCGTGTCCCTCTCGGCATCATCCTCCAGCTCAGCTCGGTGGTTGTGTACGTTTTGAAAATCATCCATCTACCTGTTATTGGCTGATTCTATTGGTCAGATGTCAGGTTCTTGCTCTGACTTGTTGCTGGTGGTGGTTCATGCCTGGTTCGCTTCGTTACGAAGGCGCAGCGCTGGCTGGAGATCTGCGACATCTGTCTGCGCGACACATTAAGGAGCCAGCCAGTCAACTCTTTTCGATTCGACTACAACACTATAGGTTACCAGTGACCACACGTGTACCCTTAGTGGCGCTCGTTGTCGATGTTGATGCTGTTACTGTTGCGGTGGCTGCTGCTGCTGCTGCAGCCAAAGTTGTTGACGAAGATCACAATCAAATACTAGTTTCGTGCAGCTTAGAGGCCCCATTGGGCGGCGTCTGACTGCCATTGGCGGGCTCCGTAAGTAGATGGTAGCCTTGCGATAGCGGTGAGGTAACAGGTCCACAACTGAGGCCGTGATCGGACCCCGTCGATGACAGCGAACTTGACGAACCCGAACTGGCGGCCGATGTCGGAGACTGCGTCTGTAATACAGCTCCCCCTGCTTCGTCTCCTCCTGACGTCGGATTGTTGTTATTGTTAGCTGCGTTATTGTTGTTGTTATTTACGTTGTTGTTGTTACCGCAGCCGACACCACCGCCGCCGCCGCCATTGTTGTTGTTGTTGTTATTGTTACTACTAATATTGTTATTGTTGCTGCTACTGTTGTTGTTGTTATTATTGTTGAGAACCGGAGGCGGAGAGCGAGACGTAATGTGGTTGAGCCGTCCATTATTGCTAATACTGATTCCAGTACTGTGTCGCACAGGAGGTGGTGGCGGTACCTTCACAGGAAGGCCCGTTGTTGGTGCTACTACGTTATCCGTGGCAGGCGCAGGCAGCGCCGCTGCTACAGTGGTGGTTGTTGTTGTGGCTGCTGTTGCTGTTGTTGCTGTTGTTGTCATTGTTACCGTCGCAGATTGTACGCAGGGCGTAGGCCGATACCCGGTTGGGTAGATGATCGACTGTGGCGACTGCAGCGGGCTGATCACTGGCGAGCTTGCTTTGTCGACGTAGACTTTGCCCCCTTGCACGACGGCGACAGGGACCGCCGGCGTCTGCGAGCCGCCGTGCGGGCTGCTGACGTGCGTCGCGTAGGTCGCGGAGTGTTCCTCTTGGTCAGCTATCGAGCTCAGCTGTTTGGGATGAGATCTCGAGCTGCGTATGCTGTGTAGAGAGTGGGCGCTGTGTACACTACGCTTGTCTTCCATGTCCTCAAGGGTGCTTTTGAACGCCCTCACTACTCGAAGCTGCCGTGGAAGGGAGACGAGATATCACCGTTAGATAAGTGTTTTCACCATCGCACAGCGCGGGGCGGGGCCGGGGAGACGGAAACAGAGCGGGGGCAGAGCGTCACCCGGAGAGCGTCCCTATGTATGTATGTATTTGTTTGTTCATCACCATCTTAGATCGAATCTATTTGCCTATCTTCTATATCGCCCCTTTGTTTTTGCCTTTCATCATCCACACCCTTTCAGCTAACCTCCCCTCGCTCTCTGTGTGTCTTTTTCCCGCACGCTTGTCGTCTTACATGTTCTGCTTACTCTGGAGCTCTAGCGGAATAATAATAATAATGCACACGGGATATGGGAGGAGACAGGAAGCTATAGGCTCATACCATGTCGAGAGGAGTCAATCAATCAACAACAATACGCCTTCTTATGACAAGGCTGCTGCTCGGTATGACACACTTGGCAGGTGTGCTCGATAGACAACCACATACGCGTATGTTACGACGAAGGGAACTCTTTCCGCTCGTGGATTACAAGCCATCCATACATCCATACACCTAACTTTACCAAAGTTCGTGGTTGCTTGGCGTCATTAACGAGGGTAACGAATCGGGTAACGGACGGGAAAACGAAACGAAAACGATCAAAGCGAGCGGGTGGTAGACGGCGGCTACATGTTCTACCAACGAAGCGAGGAAACTTTACTTGCAAACCAGTTTTGGCACGTCTGTGTTCGCTTGTTCTGAAAAGAAATGCTTATGAGGCAGGACGCAAAACGCACTGCGCCGCCACCAACACCATGTCAGCTGTTCGCCACAACTGTCGCTAACAGCGAATCAGAGGGATCAAATGTTAATGAGTTTAGGAGGGTCAAAATAGGAAAAGTAGTGGTGGTGGTGGTGGTGCTACTGTTGCTTTCAGCATCAATTCAATTCACCATCGAATCGAAAGGCGTAAGTGGGAGGGACTGGACACCAGCTATGTCTACTGTCTGAATCTACCGAAGCAACTACTAGTACTTGGCCCAGGTTATCGGTTCATCGTTTCGTACTAGGTAGGTCAAAGAGAGAGACAATGCATTAGAATAAAACATGATTATTGCTGATAAAAGCAGTTAAATTAATCACGCCGTGAGCCATTGAGATCTTGCCCATTATCCATGCTTTACTCAGAGGCTGTGGTATGGATGTGTGTGTGTAGGAGAGTGAGTGCGCGCGTGCGTATATACATGTAGGAGGAACTGATGAAGCCCCAGTATAGGGATGTGGGAGGAACTGATGAAGCCCCAGTATGGGGATGTGGGAGGAACTGATGGAGCCCCAGTATGGGGGTCAGGGGCCGGTCCCAAAAGAAGTCATCAGTCGCTTTTCGTTTGTTTATTTAGAATTCTTATTATTAGCAGGTTTTGTCTCGTTAGATGGATGGTTGGTGGGTTGGCTGGTTGCGAGTTTAACGCCCGGAGTTGTGTGGGGTTCTTGTCGGGATTGAGTGGTAATGCAGATTGTGAACATTTCAAATGCACCTAGAGCTCTTGGGGATGCGTTCAGTCTAGACCCTTTTCATGGTACTCAATCGGGAAACACCGTGTGGAGAGAAGTGAGAGAAGGCATCCGGCTTGTGAGGTCGAAGGGATGGGCAGTGCAGTGCAAGGTTCAGCAAACAGACTCTAACCAGTGTATATATAAATGTGTATCTCAATTTGTTACCATAGTGAAGAAGAGGTAGGGAACAGAACCAGATCAGAGGTATATATATATATATATATATATATATATATATCTGCGACCTCGGTTGTAACGTAAAATCTGGTAGAACCAATCAAGTATAACGCACGGAAAACGCTGATGACTCATCGCAATTGAAACGAAATTTTTTAAATGTTGGAATTACGGTATTGACATGCATTTTAGCCCGCGGGTTGCAATGCTGCATAGCTGGGTTTAAGTAGCGTATGATTATGGGGTTAAAGTTTGTTTGTCAGGCGAATTACTAAGTATGACACTAAGGTACAAAGACTCATCGTCACCGATGTAGTGATAATCGAAAAGCTGGAGTTCTCTTCGCCAAGACGGCCTCTCGGCCGAAAGCATCGAGTCGCTGATTTTGTCAGAGCAAATGCTCATAACACAGCCAATGGCTCGGAGCCCAACAAGATCACAAGCAGTGAAGCTAGGCGTGAGATGGAAATGTCTTCTAGTTTTGTCTGCGCTCCTCTGTCTCCTCTGTCTATCTGCCTACTAGTACATTTGACACCCCGTTTGAGTCAACTCGAAGATCCATTGCGGCGGCTATTACTCAAAAACAGTAAGTCCTGTGTCCTTTCTTCTAGAGCCAGCTCAGACACCAAACTAGTGTAAAGCCAAGTATCAGTCAAACAAATATTGCATAAACGCATCTCAACCATACGCGAGATGAAAATGTGTATAGTTGCGGTGAAGGAGAAGCAAGAACACCTACGTTAGAGGTGATAGCGGAAAGCACGAGCTCAGACAGGGTACGGTATATAACTTACGACGCATATCTCACGTCTTAAGTTATTACCAATATTTTGTATGGTCTAGAGCAGGCGGGAACTCTTGTCATGTACAAGTGGAAGTCCGGCAAAGCGTACCACCAAAGCCCCTAGGCTAGGAAGCCAGTTTCATCCGACCACCACCACCGCTTGGCTCTTCACCGGCCAGGCTCTCTTTAGAGACCGACAACTTCGAGCAGCCCCTCGTAGTCTACACGTAAGGGCGACGACACGCTGATGGTGCTGCTACAGCACGACGGCACAATAGCAACCACTGACGCATCTCACGTACTCAACAAGGTCTCAACAAGCGAGAGAGAGAAAATGAGCCCTCGTGCAGGACTAATAACATCTACGAGAGATATACAGAACTAAAGATACTGAAAGAGACTGGCCCGACAACGTGGATTACAGAACGTTTCTATTTCTGTTCAAGGAAGGCATACGCGGCGCGGCCGGTAACTAATGCCGTTACAAAAGATGTGAACGCTATTACCACGCACATGGTGGGGCGCATGTATCTAGACTAGGACAGGCAGCAACAGAAAGCAAGGACGGATTTTAGGCTAGCCTGCAGCGCAAGCCATACTATTTGGCTTAACCGGCATCGAGTTCACGCAATCCTAACTGTGCAGCCGCATAAATGTCAGGACTGATGTAAAAAGAAAACTACGACGAAACGAGGCACAAGTGCTTTTCCCGAACACGTTCAAAGAGAAGCAGTAAAAGAAAACCGAATAAGCACACCGAGCCAAAATGTATGCCGTACGTTACTTGTGAGTTAATGCTTAGCCAACGCGCGATATCACTTGACAACACGAGACCACAAATGCAGAGTTGCGGATGAGGAAAAGCTATATGTGCTATAGACCTCATATATATATATATATATATATATATATATATATATATATAGCAGAGACGTGAAAAATAAAAAAATCTAACCTGCTGGCTGCCCCTGCCGTGTATCATATTGAACCTTGATTAGGCAAGTGCGTGCTCCTTGAGCTAAATTTTCTTCGCAGCTTCAGACGCAAACACATCGTCAAGAAACTTTTATGATGTAACACCAAACGACCGTAGCAGTCTTGGATAATTCTTCGCAAAGGTAAGATGCGCCAGAGGTAGAAATAACTGAGTCGATACAACCGTGGTGCTGCTGGCTTAGCCGTTAGATTTGGCAGCGCAGCGCCATTTCGACATGGAACTGACTACTTGCTAAGTCCATCCTCTAGTGACAGTTGCCGTTCGTTGAATGTCGACCTGCATAGCTGTGCAAGTAAATAATAACTTACTTCGCGCGAGAGGGGAACTTTACAATTCACGTACTCCACCTGCCTTTTAAAAATCGATCTTCTTTTGCCCATTAATACACTATCGGTTACCGGGAAAGCTAAATTATGGGAAGACTGCTAAGAGTCGGTAAGCCCCACGCGGTCACAGGGTTGAAACGGACCGCTTGAGAACAGTCGATTGTCGCGATTGCCGCATAGCGTTAGCGGATTACATGTCGAGGCTATTTAGCTGAAATCGTTCTTCTACTGGACATAGTCTAGCCCACGCCGTCCACTGCGTCTTCCACGTACGATGTCGATATATCACTATCAGCTGCTGGATTCATTCGCTTGATAGCTTCACCTGTTGCAGCAGTCAGAGATGACTGTCGGTCGTTCGACGGGTGTCTTGCATCCGCATGGCCTCCAATGAAGAAGCCGCTGCTTGACCAAACGGGTGTTGAGATGCCAAGTCCGGAACTCAGAAGTTCGATTCGTGAATTTGTCCTATGTATATATAGGGCGGAGCGTATGTTTGCGTAGAGCTATGTATGTGGCTTTCTATGTACGGTTAGGTGTGTGTGTGTGTGTGTATGTGTGCGTTGGTAGTACAGTAATGATACTGAAGTGGTCACATTTAGTAATAGGCATGTATGCGGCTAGTATGGTATAATAGCAAAGACTGCACTATTGTACGTTAAACATCAGATGACGCACAACATCAGTGGAAGCAGCACACAAGCGCACATGTAGATATATATATATATATATACACATCCTTATCTGCATATTTATAGAAGCCACACGAATTCACACAGTAAATCACACCTGTACTTATACTGGTCAAGTTTACGAGTTTATTGCCACTTTCCGCTTATATCAACGCATACTCTTGACTGCAACCGATAATAATCATCATTAAATAAACACGTTTGAGAAAAAATGCAGAACCGAACTCTGTTTTTTCCAAGGGCGCGATACATAGAACAGTATCGGTCAACGACGCACACGCTGATACGGACGCAAAATAGGCCTCACTACTCAAAAACTACCATCGGAGCTTTAGTCAAACGCTAAATACCGGTCCGAGTAGAATCCCTACACAGTTGTTCTCGGGGCAAAATAGCAATTATTTCAACATTTCATTATATATAGTTATTGCGTGTTATGTTGCTGATGGTGCTGCTAATGTCTATGAATTTAACAAGAAGTCGAACAGTTGAAAGGGTTGCTAGCGCAAGTGCACTCTCATAATCATAAATGACGCTCAATGACCCCATGAAACACTTTGGGAAGCAGTGCTTTTGGGGAACTTCAACTGCAACTCAGTCCGGAAATTATATATATATATATATATATAAATATCCGATTGAACTAATCAATTCCATCTAAATACAAACCTCGCATACGTAAACTATACAGTACAGAAATGTAAAAGTGTCAATCTCTCTCTCATACTCACTGTTCACACCTGGATATATATATATATATATATATATATATATGAGACGGCTAAACGAATTAACTTAACTGATAACTTAGCTAAAAATTGGATCCATCTTATCAATCGTTGCCGATTCCGTCCGCCGACGGACGGGTCGGTCACCTATCTCCATCTATCCAGTTCTTTCTCTAAGCAAGCACCACAGAGATGACCCGTTGAAGATCCAACATCATATCTATCCGCAAGTACTGGCTGGGCCACCAACGACTATTTTGTTTCGCACAAGCAACTTAATTTAACTTTAAACGGGAGAGCCGTTTAACGTAGAACATCTTCGCAGCTGTCATCATCTACGGTGAATAGATGCAACACGTGACGGTCCGTGTGCTCGTGTGTCTTCAGAGGTGACCAGTTGAAGAGGTAATCGAGCCCGCGTCGGCAAAGGGAATCGACTCCTGGCGTCAGAACGCGTTGTGGGACCTACCCAGTGAGCCTATGGAGCCTCGAGAGCCGTGGTGCTCGTACGGGGTGGTTCCTGGACAAATCTCGGGGTTGGAGCCCTGGCGCAACGACAACGTCACACACACATATGGTCAGTCGGGACAATTTATGTTATGGCAATACGGCTTGAACTGCGGGAGCCGTACGGGAGGCGTCTAAACATGCAGCACGCCATACTCAGCCTTGCAACGACGCCGCCGCCGCCCGGGAGCTTCCATTCAGTCGGAACAGTCCGAAAATCTCCTCCAACGGCTTGAAGCATCTCTCGAAGGCACTTCGATACGAATATGGTCTGTTTGACTAGAACGTCAATGAATCGCTACTGCTGGCGAACTTCCGAATACCGGAGCCAGACACGGAAGCCTTTCTTCGAGCTATCGCGGGCACAACTGCTCGATTCAAGCTAGTTTGGAAATAAAGTGGAAATAAGAGAGAGAGGCCTTGCCAAGACATTGCGCCTGTCAAGCTGTCGCATGTAGGGCGTCCCGAAAATAACAGCAGTTAATCCAAGCATACACACACACACACAATTAGCATCGTTGCGAGTTAACTTCACCAGGAGAAGGATTCTCGGAGTCGATTGCCGTGGTGGAGGTAATTAATTTCTCACCACGGCCGAGGATCGATATCACAGAACACACGAGCACTACGGTCCAATCAGGTCAAAGGACAACCACATGAGTTAGTTACGGTAAAAACACTGCACGCAACCATTAGTCTAAAATTGGTATGGGAAGATGATACATTTAGCGGGATTAGACAGTAGTAGTAACTAAGGTTGTTTGTGCCATTGGCGGTCCGATTGAGACCACTTAGCTAAGCTAGCTAAAATAATGCTAAAGGCGAGAGCAGAATCCCAAATGCACAAACCACAAACTTCGGAGGATAATGCTAGACCACACCAGATTGCCTACGCAGTGTGGCGATGCGGTCAAGGGGATTTATACGCTAGTCATGGTTGTCATCTGCCGGGGTGTCGCCAATTCGATTTCTGTTATTGATCGAACTTTCTTTGAGCAATGCTCATTGAGAGTAGATGACCATACCGCTGGGAGCCAGCGGCCATGCTGCCACAATGACAGTAAGGGAAATCCTAGCTATCTCAACATGTCCGGCCCTCGGTAAGTTGAAAATATGTCTCTGGATGAGTTCAAAGCCCGTAGGGAACAAAGAATGGTCTCGAATTAAAAAGCACCTCCTTAAAAAAATGTTAATTCTACATAGCCTACGGAGCGGAATCGCATAATTGGGTCATATATGTGCCCCCTCAAATGCCATTACGCAAACAGTGCAATGGTTTGAGCTGACAATTGCGTTTTTCTGCCTCTAATTATACTAAGATAGTTCCACTGTATGTAAACGTATTTTTCTATGTCTAGCGTGTGCATGAAAAGCGCACACTATGCAGTACTCCTTACATACTTATTACTGTAAGAGGCTTACTCCTTTTTTCTATCGGGCAATTGGCGTAGTGCTGATGTGAGTGACAGTATGCACACTGTCCCAGTTGCACATATATATATATATATATATATATATCCTTAACTGACTATTTTATTTATTGGCACCTGTTCCTAGGTTTGCCAGTCACGGGGTTTTCATATGTGAATCTGCACAGAGAACAACTTTCACCAAGTTACTATGGCGGGCCAGAGTAACTTTGTGGAGATGACTACAGCATCTACCACCAGCAAAAGTGTTCCAGTGCAGTCGCGTTAACGACACTATATATATATATATATATATATATATATATATATATCGTAATCTTAGCCTTAAATTTTGACTTTTCTCAGACTGCATGTACAAAATAGCCCGTAATAGCAGCAGCAGCGGCAGCAGCAGTAGTGGCTTAGCTACACCAGCGCGTCTACACATCGAGTTAGAGACGCCACTAATACCAGCCACTGCACCCGATTTCCGTTGTTTGTACAAATTCGAGTTCATAAACTACTAGATGCCTTACCGGAATGAAACGCAAAAGGCTGAATCATACGGTACATGATAAATCGAAATTAAATCAAACCCGTATTTATCTACTCAGAGCCATCTCAAAATCACCGGTGGCAAGGAACCGACTGTAGGTCTTATAATTTCGATAATATGCTTGACCACATATTAGTACATAGAAGACGAGGAACAGCATTAACAAAGAGTGTCGGTGTTCAGTATTAAGAAATGTAAGTACAATACGTACTTATTATTTAAGATAGATGTATGAAATTATAGAAGCATAGGGACGACTTGTTCCAGGTTTTCACACGACAACAAAGTAGAATCAAATTTTGGGAAACATTTTGCTACGGCGCCTCCCATCACATATCAGTTCAGTCCGCTTTATAATAAGTACACTTGATTCAGCAAACATGCACATATTGTCGCTGAACCCACGCAAATTCGGACGAAGACCATACGGAATTAAAGAAACAGGTTTGCAGGCGAGCCAAACATATACATATAATGTCCAGCGCTAAAGCTACGTTTTACCTAAACTGGTCGGCCCTACGCCTGAATCTAAGTGCGTATGTGCATGTGTATTTATGTGGTATACGTAATGCTAGATACCTACCATACAGGAGGAGAAACCGTGCAACTATAACCTCTAATAAAATAAAAATTTGCTAGTATCAGTCGCGGCTGTTTGTAGCCTAGGTGGGCCCAGACTTGCCCGGGCATCTTCAGACGCGTCCAAGCGTATCCGGACAGGCATCCGAACACCATTCAGAACATTATGTGGAACTACGCGTGTTCTTGAACTTTATATGGTATAGATGCATCCTGCACGCTCTACATAAACAGAACGCTTCATAAGAAGTGTGTGAGAGAGAGAAAGAGAGGTAAGGCAGCAGGAGGATCACGGGTTGCATAGGTCTGGTAGTGTATATGTAGTGTATGTTGTAATCCTCGCATGGAAACTGTATGTATTTGTGTGCTCATGTAGTTCATGTGAGTAATAGTAATCTTATTTAAAAACAAAATCTTAAAGGAGAGGAACGTGTACAGATACACTAATGATCAAATCTGGGCCACATCAGCATCATCATCATCACCATCACCGAGGTCACTAGGACGTAAGGTCATCGAACTAATGATTAGATCGTAGGACGAGGTATCGTCCAGACCAGGGACAGCAGAGCAAGCGTCGATAGTTTGTGCGTACATTGGAAACAGATGCAGGGGATGCACGCGCTGCGCATGTAGCTAAAGAAACATGGCCTCCTACGGTACGGTAACCAGTCGACCTCCTCAGACGACAACGCCATCGTTACGAGGAGATCGTTCACAGCGGTATCATTCGTGCATTGCACCGGCAGCACCGAGTGAGATTGCTAGAAACTTACTTCATTTGGTTCTCAGGTTCAGAAACGGGCTGATTGTTGGTGAAGTGGGCGTGGTGAGTGAAGTCTATATTCTGATGGGATCTGGGGTCGAGCCTTCTAATTGTGCCTTCGAGACGGCATGCGTAGTGACAAGAAGAAAGGTCATTGATCGTCAGTCAGTGTCAAAGACTCTCAATTCCATTGCTTTAGAGGCGTGACACCTCTTTTGCCTAGCGTTCTCTACCCAACAAACGTTGTTGCTTCTGTTGTTGACACGTAATCTGGGCTCGAAGAAGTAAATCGAGCGGTGCGGGTTATAGATAAATCAATATATATATATATATATATATATATATATATCTCGACTGCTTGCTATATATTGTGGTCGTAAAGGCCCTCTTCATATGTATACATATATACATTCAAGAAACCCCTACCTGTCAGCGTTCAAACGGTCAATTTCTCCATTGTAGTAATGGGGGGGAAGTCACGTTAAGCATCAAGGGGTGAAGATGAAATACCGTTCCAACAGTTCCATTTATTGCTGCCAGCCGGGTCGACGGACAAATAATTACTTGGCTGGTTTATTCTAGGTGAAGTTGGCCAATCCGTTGTCATTCATTTAATTCAATGGCGGCGCTTACGAACCCTCTCTATTGATTTCCGGTGCAGTTTGAGAAGAACAGTCGCATCTCTCTACAAACAAATAAAAACCAAATGAACATTTGTATATGGTAGGGCGTTCTTTCGTTGCCGTGGCCAGTGCCTGGCAGCGGAACAACTAGAAGGATAAGCAGAACTGTGATTCACGACAAGTGGCACATTTCACGGACTAATGCAGAACCAGAGTAAGTGAAAGAGAAACTCGTCAATATTTTACAAAAAAAAAGACGAATTAACGACAGGGACGAAGTCACTACTGCATATATATGATATGATATATATATATATATATATATATACATAAAGCCACAAAGTTTATTAGACTAGGACTCACTGCTAACAAACGCCAACGTGTAGCCACTGCATATATGCATATAAAAACATATGCGTGCGTGTGTAAAGCACCGCAAATTCTTAGACAAAGTTCATGTGCCACAAGCTGCCGCCCAAAGTACTATTATGTTCATCGAGAGATAAATCAAGATACAAAGGCGAATTGACGAATGCACTACACTACAAAACTCTAGACGGGTAGCTTTAAATACAAGTGATTCGTGTGATGTAGACTTACAAGGTGTAATGTTTATACGTAAACCATACTACAACAGCAACAATCTCACTACTACTAGTACTACGATTGCTAAGAAGTCATTAGTATTGTCATTTCTCTGGCCTTCCTTGTTGAGATGTTGTCAATTGTTCTAAAGAGACTACACTGACGACTCGATTGAACAGGAAAATAACAAACTGACTATCGTGAATACAGTAGCACTGACGTTAGGAGTGTAATTTCATCTTATCGTAGCGGTGAATGCAGAATGAAGGAATAATTTGCAATGCTCAGGTACGCCCAGGTCGATCCCGACTGCATCATTAAGCGTCACCCGAACGGTAGAACAACGCGATAAGTGAGATCCGTAAATACGCCTTTTGTTCGCATCTAAACGGTCGATCCAACAATTGGTTTTGTATTTGTTTGAGTTCTACAAAGGAGCTTTGTTTTTGATCAAAGCGGTTCTTGTTGGTAAATCGAAAGCTGCGCCGTCGGCTATATCGTTACGTGCTGTGGTAAGGTAGTTTTCGACCAAAAACTACCAACTATAAGACGGCCATAAACTTCTTCCAGCTGAATACGAATACTGTATCGTGGCTCGTAGCTGAGCGCAATAAGTAAGTCTGGAGCTGTTAAACACGCTTCCAGACCATATTCTAACGGGATGCGGAAATATGCCCAGAAGCAGAGTGTACACAATTTCTCGTAGCTGACCTACGATGATGACGACGTAGTCGTCTCAAGGCACTTAGCTAGGCGGAAAGACCCAATAAGACGCCAAATAACCCGCTCGAACCCCGCAAAGCTACTCAGATACCAGTCAAACTCACAGAGCGGACACGAACCGCTACCCTCTCCCCATGTACCCCCTCAACACCCCGCGCGCTCACAGTAGTCGCCAGAACTTCGATGAAGGGCAAACAAAACTCAATCAATTAGCAAAAATATACCTTGTCCAAAAAATCCAACATTACAGTGGAAACGAAACGAGGTAGTTTTCGCTTACAGAAGCGAAGAAAAGGAAAGACAATTTTAGATAGATAGAATGAGTGCAGCACTGCTACTCTAAACGTGTGCAAGTGAGGATACGTTTACGACAATGGGGATGGGAATACAGGAATTGATTGCTATTATTATTAATATGAATGGTTGGTTTCTGGTTGTAAGTGCTCATTTCGTTCAATCAGTTCGATCAGTAATAAAAAACAAGCGATCAGTCGTTATAGTGGTCGTGATCACCAAGGCAAAGGCAAGAGTCAATTGCAGTAAGTATGGCAATATCATATCAGAATCTCAGCGTCACCGAGAACTACAGGGTGACGATACATAGCCCGCCCGGGGAGCTGAAACTGCGCAGTGAATCGAGCCAGTCAAAAGACCAGAGGTAGCGACAGGGTGCAGTCGGCTTCGTTTATCTGCGAGTGTCCGCAGAGCAAATCACATCATTGTGCTGCTCGCGGTAGGTATAGAGAGATAGCTACCATCGCCATCAGTAACGTGAATACAAAGGCGTGAATACAAGCATCTACTTGACACGAGTTGTTCGAATAGATGCCAGCAACGAGATGTTACGAAGTTTAATATTTTTTCGCAGCTTTAATTCCCAAGCTACCGCAGCAGACACGGGTAAATAATAACAAACAAGAAGAAGAAGAAGTAGGAGAAGAAACTAGAGGTGTCAACGTTAAAGGTGGGAGGATGGGAACCCTCGGGAATCGGCTTTCGCAAGCGATCAGTAGATAAAGCCATCATGAGCCGTATCCCAGGCGGATTGAGGGGATAAACCGAGAGCCTGAGATGACCGCAATGGCGATTCTTGATATTGAAGGAATGAGTGAGTTAGTTAGCGAAACCAGTGAACGGACCGGTCAGGCGTTCCACACAATTAATCGGTGGCAAACGTCCGACCGGACTGCTCAACGTATACCTTTCATGGGTGGGAACGGGTGTCGTGGACTTAACGCGTAACAGGGTGGACAGGATATTGGTTGATGTGGAAGGGTGGCATTGTCTTGTTTAGTTTGTTGGCGGTTGGGGCAGCATCTCCCGAAACAGAAGTGCCAAAGGTTGAAAGCACGACCGACACCATAGTAGCCACCTACCTGTGTCTGGAGACGCGTAAGGCCACGAATCCACAGAATCTGTCCAGTCCTCTTGACGTCTTGGGACAGAGAGCCCGAAGAGCCATCCTCGACGAGCGAAGAGTGCACGTGCAACTCCTCGACGGGGCCCGAGCCCCACGTGAAGGTCTGTAGAATGGCCCCGCATCACCACACGCAACAGACATAGGACAACGTAGAGTTAGCAGACACATAGAGAGCGAATGGCAATAACCGTAGACAAATCATACGTATCCACGGGACGACGCGATTCACAAATTCACGTCATGGGTTTATGAAGCATCACCGTATAGACAACTTAGATTTAAAGGTTCAAATCACTGACTTCATTCATTGACCTGAATATAAACCTTTAAAGATTAAAACGCTAAGCAAAAGTGGGTCATCAAGGTAAAACGACTCCTAACGCCACCCTGTTTTCTGAAAAGTGATTTTCATATTTTGTTGCGGTGTTTGAGTCTCTCTCTAATGATCAAAGCGAAGTATTGTCAGGCGCCATACTGCTTGACCCGTCTCCTTATAAGTTTGCAATATTCATTCGCAGCCCTTGTAGTTACCCATTTAAACTTGGGCCAGAGATATCAAATCATTACATTGACGGTCAGCAACAAATACAACGGCTACGCAACAAAAAATGATTGTACTTAAGTTCCTTAGCTTTGAAACGTCACTACAAAGCGGGCACTAATAGTAATAGTGATTGCATTGATTAATAAGCAGTAGTAATACACTGCTACTAACTAAAAACTAAGTAGATACATTTAGGGTGAAAAATTCGTGGGTAGGCAGGAAAATCATAATTATAAATAAGGTATCTTACGTATTTATGGAATTATCGTTTAAATTATGTAATATACTAAGATTCTCGGCTAATTAATATTATATTTAAAATTAGCACAATAATATTATTAACCCAGGTGTTGTACGTGGAAATAAGTTTTGCTATACAATGTAACATGCTTAACCAAAATTACTTTTCATTAGTAAAAAAACTTCCTACAGTAATTCAATATAGTCCAAGTAGGATTAAACAAAAATAATTTGACTTGCTTGCTAAAAAAAGTTTTTGTCTGTTAGTTCTAAATTCTTATTTTGCGCCATTTAATATTTCCTCTTTTATTTCTATTTAGTCTATGCGCATGAGTATGACAAGTATTTTTGCGAGTGCTTAGCGTAGTATTAACAAGAAAGTTAATGACAAGAGAGCAACGACATACCTAACAATAATATAGAGATATAGAGAGACTGACCACTAAACGAAAACGAACAAATAAAGCTATAACTATACGCAAGCCCTTGATATTACAACTGTTCTTTGTTGATTGATTGCTCTTTCCCGCTCTCTTTTTGGAACGAAACATGGCCTGAAACAAAACAGACCTATATCGTAGCGTTTACAACAGGAAATAAACGGCTAGGCTGCCAAAAATGAAAGTAAACGTTAATTTGCCTAACGCGACTGACAACGAGACAGTGCGCCCCGCTTTGGCGTGCCTAGGGGGCAATTGTGGTGAACGACGTTTCTCAGATACGAGGTTTGGCAAGCCATTCGTCTAAGTGCAAGGTTTACAGCATTTTGCCCAGAACAAATTTGTATCCACCCCTACAAAAAACACGTGGTAGCTCAAGCGGCCGATCAGGCCGTACAGGGCAAAGGATCAAAGAGGAACATAACAACGCTAACACACTATCGCCACGGGTCTGCTACATCAATAGAAATCAGTCATGAGACTCGTAGTGTTACTAATGACTGAGCATTCTATGAGCACCCGTCGTAGTCGTTTACCAAATTTACGAATTCAGTGCATAAGGAAAATCAACGACCGTCTACAATTTGAAGATAACGTTACAATACAGCTGCAAAATAAACAAAACTGCATAAAAGCTTTACTGCACTATGTCTAAAAGTAACAGTCCTACATAATGCAGTAAAGCTAATAGAATGCTTTACTACAATGCATAAAAAGCGACGATGAATAACGTCATTTCCTATTCAGGCCGCAAAATGTGTGTTATTCTAATACATGCTCCTCAACTCAAGCTTATGTCGTTGTTGTATTTTCCTCAACTCGAGCTATATGCGTTGCGGACAGAAAGTGAATATAACGCGATGCATGGGTGCGTATGAGCTTATGTGTGTTCCCTCAGCGATAGTTGGCTCGAACGACTTCCAGTGTCCAACCTACCTTGGGTATACGTTTAGTCGGGATGGAGGTGATGAACTGTCCCCAAACGAGGGTGCCACAGCCAAAGAAGACGCACCATAGCCACTGGTCAACCGAGAGCGCCTTGGTTTGAAAGAAGACACTGCCGTATTGGACGATGACGACCTGTGCCACAGCGGTGAGCACGAGTATACTGTAGAAGATGGGGTTTGTGAACAAACCCTCGAAAATGTTGCGTTCACCGTGGATCTTTCGAGCATTGATCTCATTGAATAGGGTCATCATTACGAACGTATTAAAGATCATCGTGAAGTGCTCGGATACGCGAGTGCCCAGGCCCGACTCGTAGCCAAAGATCTGCGGGCCAAAGAAGAGCAAGGTGAAGATAACGAACAGCTGGTAGACGGCGTGGCCCAGAATGTTCTTCATCATGGTACGGGAAATGAGCGGCTTCGTACGACCGTACGGTTTGCGCAGTAGAAGTGATGGTGTTGGCAGCTCGGTAGCTAGCGCTAGTGATGCAAGCGTATCCATGATGAGATTCACCCACAACATCTGGACCGCCTTAAGCGGGCTGTCTTGAATCGCGCACGCGCCCGTGAACGCCACAATAACGGCGACTGTGTTAACAGTCAGCTGGAATTGGAGAAACTTGGCGATGGAGTCATAAACGTTACGACCCCACATGACGGCTTTGACGATCGATGTAAAGTTGTCGTCGGTCAGAATGATGTCCGAGGCCTCCTTTGCAACGTCTGTTCCAGCAATGCCCATGGCAAAGCCGACGTCGGCCTTCTTTAGGGCAGGCCCATCATTCGTGCCATCACCGGTGACGGCAACCACTTCGCGGTTGTCGCTCACCTTACTGTCGATTATGCCCTTCACTAGGTTGTATTTGTCGGTGGGCGACGAACGCGCCAGCACTCGCAATCTCGGCCACACCTTGTCAAGAAGATGCTGCTGAATATCTCCATTGGCGTCGCGTATCCTTCGGTTGAACTCTTTGCCTTCGAGCACGAGGTAGTCATCAGTCGGCTTGATAATACCGCATTTGAGCGCGATCGAACGAGCTGTGTTCACATTGTCTCCTGTCACCATGCGTACAGTAATGCCTGCCCGCTGGCATTTGCGGATTGCCTCAGGTACCTGCAGAAACACGCACACACACACACACCCCCACACACGCAGGCAGGCACAAAAAAGCCGGCCGGCCGACCAACAGCAACAACAACGACAACAAAACAACGCGCGTACGTTTCTCAATTATTTTCTTCTATGCTCAAGCGCCTATCACCGTCCTCTACCGGCCTCTAGAGTAATCGATCACTGTCATTTCACCATATCCAAATCACCTATCGTCTTGTACAAGCTTCAGTTCAAAATGTTACTATTTTCGTGCTTCTCAAAAAACCGTGCAAAGCACCAGCCTGCCAGTTACAATGAGCACTGATGAGCTTGCGGATATGCAGCTTCTCATTAGATTCGTCGAAGTTACTTACACACCTATAAAAACGGTAACAATATGCTTAATTACCACGGACAGTATATTTCCTTTGATGCTCATAGCCCGTCTGTACACATCTAATCGCATACCATGAATGCACCAAATCTCGTCTCGGCAGGGTCACCACGTTTATTTGTACACGTGCTTATCCAATGTTCATCATATTTAAATATTTAGGTTATCTAGTTGGGTAAATTTCATTGTATACATTAAACACAAGTACTGTTTTTTTTCGATTCACTGGGTCATCTCCGTCTCAATAGGTCGGCTATGGTCTACATAAAAAATGTATATATTCGTACGAACACTTGCGACGCACTTACCTCAGGTCTCACGGGATCTTCAATACCAAAGATGGCAATGGCTGTGAGACCACTGATTATGTTGTCTTCATCGTCCCAATTAGGCTCCTCGGAATACAAAGTTTGTGAGCTATCCACTTTCTCGACACCCTCGGGGATATAATCTTTAAAGGCGAGACCGATAGTTCTCAGTCCATTAGAGGCCATCGGCTCGATAATTTCGTGCACCAGCCGCTCTTGATCCTCGAGATGGAACCGGAGCACTTTGGCATTTGGGCCGAGGATACTGGTGCATTTCTTCAGCACGATCTCAGATGCGCCTTTCGTGTATACACGGAAGCCGCCGTTAGGCAGCTTCAATACAGTGCTCATTGACTTGCGCACTGAGTTAAACGTGTATACCTTGTATAGCTGCTCTTCGGGAATCTCGTCACGCACACGCTGGTAGTCCTTGCCTATGTCCATGACGTAGCCGAGAAGCGCGCACTCCGTCTTATTGCCCACTTGCTTGGGCTGTTCGCCCAGCTGTTCTGGCGCAATGATTCGTGTCGTATATGCGCTATTGACTGAAATACCGTTGACGATCTTGTCTACCGCGGCCTGCGGAAGGTCCGAATATTTTGGTGTGCTCTTGTAGTGCACGCCACCTACGTAACTTTGTACGCAGGTCATACGGTTCGTGGTCAACGTTCCTGTTTTATCCGAACAGATGGCAGTCGCATTTCCCATCGTCTCGCATGCATCCAAATGTCGCACGAGATTGTTATCTTTCATCATCTTTTTGACCGAATAGGCCAACGACAGGGTGACGGCCAGAGGTAGACCCTCCGGTACAGCCACGACAAGCACGGTGACACCTATAATAAAACAGTTCACCATGTGCTGAGTGTCCGAGGTACCCCACGGCCGTCCATCGACCGCGAAGACCTGGATTAAGTGGCGTACAACGAGGATCAGCACGGTCAGCACAGCGATAGCAGAACCTAGCGAAAATCACCAGCAACAAATAACACACAAACCAAATCGGAACACCGTTAGATAGAATCCCTACCTCCCGGTTCCCACCACAAAGCACTATGGGCAATAACAACAACAATATACTGGATAGAAGTAGATATTGATTCGTGTTTCGACTCTAAATAAAACGCACCATTCGGCAACTTTCCCGACGAACGACCCACACTTACCGACATATCCAATTTGAATAGCTAGCTTGGTGAGTTTCGCTTGAAGCACGGATTTCTCTTTCCTGTGACCCGATTCGTCGTCACCTCCCTTCTCCTTAACAGGCGAAGTGGCGGCATCCGATCGATCTTGCATTGGGATTGCACCATCAGCCTCCTCATCTGCGAGCGTCCCATAGAACCAGCGAAGATGGTTAACAACGGACGTACTTGACTATCCAATGTTTTTACCACGTCTATTACAACTGTTCAAGCGGCAACAACCAAAGCATCCATCCAGACTGACAATAGCAGACAGACATGCAGGCAGAGAAGTACTAACAGGCAAAACCGACACCAGTCGAGGAACAAAAGCGGTTAAGAAGACGTACACCAAAGAAAGTCCGAAAATAGCAGACACACCTGCACCAGCGAATGCAAAGACCGTAGCGTGTTATAAAAACATTACGAATGTTCGGTGACATATTCAAGAAAGATCAAGCGAGAGTGAAAACTTCAAAGGCTGTTAGATTACAAAAATGCGTATGATGTCGTAGTTCGTCCACAATTAAACTGTGCAGCTACCGATACGCCACGTTCTTGGCATCTTCGTAAGCCTATCAAAATGCGGTGCTCCTATCGGTCGCCAGCAAAGGGTGTACGGATTATTCTAAAACAGACTGTCCGTGGCACTACAGCGTATGTCGTTATACCAACCGGAAATAGCACAGAATGAGCTTTGTAGCCAAAATACCCGTAAAAATCCTTCATTTGTTATTAAATACTTGATAGTGCTGATGATTGCTTCGGTTCTACCTTAAAAGTTACGCAACGAACGCACAAAGTAAAACACGCGCCCACGGACACCGAATAGAACAGGGTCTGTAGTTGAGCGGAATTCTACGTATAAAATAAAATTGTTGGTTTTTGTAAAATTAGTAAATTACGTAAAGCGACGGACAGCCTGTTAACAGGAGAAAGCGCACTCCTTTTAATGAGTAGATATATAGTCGAAGCCGACAGTTCGGAAGACATGAACCCAATGAAGGTCACTCCATAAATACCGCCAGGGACAACATAGCGACATAGAAAAAGAGCGAGAGAAAGAGAGAGAGAGAGAAAGAGAGTATAGGCAGAAATAGACGTGTTCGGCGCAGTAGCAGTGACATGGTGGTAGGCCTTTGAGACCCAACAGAGTGAAGGAGCTGGCGCTAACTAGGGCTTAGGAGCCCGAAGGCTGACTCTATAGTGTAGGAGGAGTTGGGTTCAACTACCGTGGCCTGTCGTAAGCGGAGAGAGCTCCTGGTTGTTCCGGCAGTCGGCGTTTTGGCTGGGTTGGCGGCGTTGCCTATCCGCTGAAATCCGTCTCTAGGGCTTGTAAGATGGGCCACACTCTCTTACATGAGGATATCATACAAATGTGTCCACTTTGCATACATATACATGTATATAATAATGTAATAATATATCATCAGTGCAAGCGTTCAGACGTCAGTGTATCTGGGTCTTACGGAAATGATCTACCAAAAAAACGAACTGACTTTGCACGTATTTGCTCTGCAACAGCTGGCTCAAACCCTATATGGAAAAATTATATCGTCAGCAAACGAAGTCGTGCTACGATAATGCCGCAAGCCTACATGATGGCCCGCCTAATAGCCCGCAGATTATATAAACATACATATATATATTGTCGGTGGTTCCAGATTAAATGTCGACCAACATGGATCAAATATACCTCAACAGAGATTAGCGTCTAAAAATACGTGTGCTGTTATGGCTTCGACAACAACGACGCGGCTGGGTTAAGAAGAGCCCCGAAGGAAAAACAAACTGAGAACAATGAAGAAGTTAGGAGTACAGACGTCAACCGCACTTTTTCGAGCGGACCCTCAGACAACAATCTGCAACGCTGGGGATCCAACCCGTGTACCTATGCACCTCCTCCGGTTGCGAGGCGCACGCAAATGCCACGCCCCCCCACTGGGCTCGATTGACGTAAACCGAGAGCCAATCAAATCTGTCATTAGAAATACAGTAAATGTTTCAATTCCAAAACATCTTCAAATCGTTGAGCATCGCAATTGATGTGGCTAATTCAAATGCGCTGCTGCTGAGTGAAGCTAGTGTGAGCAGTCATTCCTGCGAAAAGCTCTAACTTCGGCAAAACTAGGACGTTGACAAGCATGACATAGCAAAACCAGAGCATAAAATGATAAAGCTTGCCGTTCTCAAGACAACGCAAGTGAGAGCAGTAGCGATCCTACGTTTCTATATAAAAGCGCTGTGAGCGTTGCTTTCATTACACCAAGACAGTATCGCATTATACTCAGTGGTCGCCTTAAGCCTCAAAAAGCACAGTAGAGCTTAAAAACGCTCCAGCACAGAACTCAAGCCCACAAACTAGCCGACTTCGTGACAGGCCAAATACGTTTGAAGATGAAAGCCGATACGTCACAAACTGTCTATCCACACGCAACGGCTAAAACATGAAAGGAGGAGAAAGTAAGGTGGTAATAGCAACGATTAAAAGGAGGCAACAATAATAGTATAGAACGAGGGCATGAATGAACCGTGTGACGGCAGTGCTACACTTTCAAATGATCATAGACAGATAGTTAGGCAGACAGCTGAGAAAGCTGTAGAGATCAAGGACGCACGGAAAGTGTGTTGGATTGCATCTACATTTCGCTGTACAAACAAATACGGCACAATCCGGATGGCACCAGACATACACACACACACACGTACACACGTATATGCTCACAGACTCAGCTCAAGTGCCGAGCTTTTCAGTCATTCAGCGAGCGAACAAACGAACGAACATACAACCAAACAAACAACAGCCGCAGGCAACGGCGAAATCGTCAGTGTTTTTCCGACTAGGTGACCAGGTGAGCGTCCTTCATGATTGAACTTGTATCATCGATCAAGCGTTCTCACCCACTTGAGATCTCAGTGAATATTAGTGAGCTATCATCATCAGTCAGGCCAGTCAGTGACACACAAACACATGATCTGGCCACGGTCACATACACATGATCGACTGAATCGATCGAATCTAGAGAACGAACGCGCCGCCAGCAAGAGACGAGACAGGAGGAGCAAGGACAGATTTAGGTAGGAGAGACAACACAACAAGCCACAAGTCCAATGCGAGAAGCTTGTCGGAAGGAGGGGGAGGACGGTGCTCGATGTCGACCCCCTCCTCCGACAGGTCTTCAATCGGACCCGTGTAACCTGTCCGGCGGTGTCTACCTTGGGTCTGGGCGAATGCCGGCTCTGAATTGAAACTCTTAGACGCACGAGGAGAGTGTCTAGCATCTGGTGAGCATCATCACAACAACAACAAATCAGAATTACAAACCATTACATTACCAACAGCTCAATCATGTTAGTACATATCGTCGGGAGAGAGCACACTGAGAGCGATGTAGGGAAGGGGGGAAGCAAAACAATATGAGCAAAGACATAGCTAGTCTAAGATTAGCCACCACGGTCCGATTCGGTAAAAAAACAGTGGCGTTCCATAAGCTATAGTGACGAGAGAGAAGATCGGGGATCGCATTTATTTGCACCGTAGGTGACGGACGAACTGTCCGACGTTACTTTCCACCGAATTTTAGATTTTTCACCCTAACTGGTTTGCCCTAGAATGAGCACTCCAACATACTATTTCAGCATAAAAGCGAGCTCTCAGCCGACGATATATTAGCACTGCAATCGCCTACTAGCATCTATTTCTACGACTGTGCACTACAAATAACATCGCAATGAAATTATCAGCATTTTCATAATCATAATTAACACATTTCTAGCTATATCACAACCGTACCGTTGATGATACTATAGGAACTAACCGGTTTGTTATAGAGCATTCTAATATCCACATCAACACAACCGTTCTCAAGTAATATTCTCCTTAAAATTAGCACAAGTTTATCGTTCAACAATGCCAGCAATCGTCATGCTCTTACAACGAAATTGCGATAAACATATCATTCAAAAACGAGTTCTTTGCATAGTTCAAGTTACCCGTCGTAAAATCAGCATATATATATACCACCAGACTTGAGACACTTTACAGCTCCCGTCGATACACAATTAGTCCGTAGCACGACCCAATTGCAATGTTTACTGTATTCCATCAATGATAAAAGAAACTGAAGGGCATTATTGTTGTTACAATACATAGACCAGCACATTTAGGTTATAACCTGTACGTAATGTAGTAGGGGGTCGGTACGGGGACCGTGGAAGCCGCTAGGAATGGGAACAATGGGTTGAATGCGTAGTGCTGAAGTCGAAGGTTTGTGGGGAGGTCGTCAGAGCAGTACGTAGAAGTGGTCGTATTTGGTCTTCGGTGACCGACTGTGGCCTTGACGACAGTATTCATCACAGAGACTAGCTCGGACGATCAATCAAGCCTTGCGACCATCAGTCAACACGTCCAGATCGATCGAGACTCACTGCAATTTCTCTTTAGGGGAGGGGGAGGCGGTGGCGTTGAGGTAGGATAAGGGAGTGCAAGACGCGTAAATAGCATGCCTACGCTAGCATAAGCTGACATAATTCTTGTCAACTAGCTACCCGAAGGAGAAGGAGGATAAGATAAGCTGTCTACTAGTCAAGGCTTCCGCTAAGGAATCCAGTCACTCGGCTCCAGCCAATGATAAAACCAGGCTCCTCGAAACGGTGCCCAGGCAGTAAGTCAGTCCATTGTTCAATCAATTCATCAATCAACCAACCATCCACTACCAGGTGGGTACCAAACGAAACACGACGTGATTGATGTCTACGTAGGGGCGGGAGACGGTGACCTAACGAAGCAGTCGCCGGTTGTGGACGACAAGACCTGCAGCCACGAGCAACGTTTCCCGACATTGAGAAAGGAATATCGGGACTGGATTAGGGACATAGACTAGATGGAGACGGTTGGGGAGTCTAGCCGTTGGTCATGTTGGGCCACAGGCAAAAACTCACCCTTTTTCTTCTTCTTTCCTCCTCCTCCTCCTGCTTCCTTGGCGCCCTCATGGGCGGCGCCGAGAAGCGTTAGGATGATACCAGCTTGCGAGTTGACGCCGACCGCTGTCACAAGAACCTTTCCACTGCCCTCCATAACATGCGTTCCGGAGAAGAGCATGGGATCTTGGCTCTCTCCCTTCTTTACATGATCCGACTCTCCTGTGGGTTGAAAGCGCAGCAACATAGCAGGTACGGTTAGCGCCTATATTCTCGCTCAATTTAACACATTTGCAGTATCGTTCGGATTAGAACCCAATTTAGATTCACCTGTCACTAGGCGTAGCGAATACGCTATATCATGACGTCAAGCTAGATCAGTATTAATTAAGCATTAGCACCCGGGTCCATGCCCACGCGTTATCCGACCTGGAAATCGTAGCAATATAAGCATTCAGTGATGGTTACGAAGTTACTTTAGCTTGAACGTAAAGAATGCCCCACGAAGACCAAGAGACCATCCTGTAAATAGACATACCTGTGAGAGTGGATTCGTCAATCTTGAGATCGTTGGACTGTATGATGATTCCATCAGCGGGCAGCAGGTCTCCGTACTTGACCTGACATATGTCACCAACTACTATCTCTGAGACCCCGATTTGCTTTACCTCATTGCGGCGAATGACAGCGAATGTATGTTCCTGCTCGATGCGATTTTGCAGGCCTCGAAATTGCCGTTCTTTGGTGTAATCATTAAACGCGGTCACGAGCACGACAATGACGACGGATACCAGAATAGCGACTCCTTCTATCCAGCTGGCTTCGGCATCGCCTCCATCTTCTCTCGCCGCATGTTCTTCACTGTCTGGAGGGTGCTCTGGTTCAATAAATGCCAGCACCAGCGATACAACTGCTGCGACCTGCGCACATACGGGCAGTGAGTGAAGCCAAAGCGATATGCCAAACAGCGATGATGGCAGACGCACCACAGAAAACACCGTGAAATTACGTCATTCATACGATAACACTTCAGGATACATGCTCAGTGTAGCAACCATAGCATAACAGACACATGGAGCCCTTCGTTCCGTTCTATATACATATATCGAACGGGCCGCATATGATTGATTTGATTCATTTATTATTCGCTTGACATGTGTACTTAAATACAGATGTATAAATATGCATACCCTCTGACATAATTCAGATATGATTACTATTAAGATGGTTTAAAACGTAAAAGCCGGAGAGGCACTTACTTGCAAAATAATTAGTGTCATGTCTTGTAAGGCCTCCCATACTAGCTGCAAGAACGTCTTCGGTGGTTTCGGTGGTATCGAATTAGCGCCATAGAAGCTTCTGCGAGCTTCGAGGTCACGATCGTCACCAGAGATACCATCGGTTGGCGACGTGTGCAGTTTCCTATAAAACAGAAATACAGTAGCAGATGAGGTAGATGACAGGTATGGACCGTTTTCCAGGAAGACCCGAATGAAGCCTCGGTCGGAGTACTACAGAATTGCTGCAAATCAAAACAGTTTGGTCGCATAATGGTGTCAGAGAACCCCCCTCCCCCCGTGTCGCCCATGTAAACTTGACCTCACTCACGTGAGCCATTAGAGGCACTGCATCTCCCGTGGTAAGCGTTATTTTTGACACCGTTCCTAGTTAAGCATATGTATCAAACCTGGCTCAAAATCCTGTGGCGATAACATTTGCTTCAAAGATACTGTGCGTTATAGTTAAATGGCTATATATACAAAGTCCCTGGTTAATTGAGCCCAAATGTCTAAGTATTTGCGCCGCACACTTACTTGCAGAGCTCGTGGATGCCTCCGTAGTCGTCGCGAATGCGTTGAATGGCCTCGCCTCCGCGGGTTTCCATCAACTCGCGGAGTTGTTGTACTGACACGGTAAAAGACGCCATTTTGATGCGTCTTGTCGTGTGCGATTTGTGCACGCGCCTCGAGAAATAGACAAAGAAACGACGAGGTGACGAGGATCAACTAGGAACCCTGGATCTCTGGAAGGATCGACACAAACGTTGGCAGGTAGGTGTTCTTCTTGGCTGAATTTCGTCGGAGATTGGGCAACCGCAATAGCAGATATGCTGTAGCCAGCCTGCAGTACTGGGAAAAGGTGGGAGGACACGATCCGAGTACACACACACAGACACACCCGTTCGGCGTTTGCATTCAAGTCAAATTTCAGTCTGTGGTTTCAATAGTCGTCGTTAACCGTGCGGATTCGGATCGGCCGGATTGAAAGCCACCGCGAGTTCTAACCGTTCGTTAGTTCGATCGATCGATCGAGAACCCCTCGATCCAAATAACTAATTCGTACAGAGAGATTCTATTTGTCAGTCAGTCAGACAGGCCAAACACACCTACACGCACAGACAGATATACACACCCAAACCTAAATCTAAATCGACAAAAACTTTTTAGCGCGTTGCAGAAATGCAGGATGATTTTGTAAAACAGATCGATAGATAGATAGATAGATAGATAGATAGATGCACACGCGCCCGCCGAAGGGATCTATGAAAGGGCCAATTTCGTTTGCTAATCAAATTGACTCAGCTTGGCTTGTAACAGCACCAGCAGCAGCAGCAGCGGCAACTCGGTCGGCGGTAGCTTACGTTCGTTAGGGAACACACCACCACCCTCCACCACCACCCCCCAACCCCAGCAGCCGTGGTCGTCGTACTAGTAGGAGTCGTGTGACCAGCAGTACGTGGTCATTCGAAATCGGTCAAAGGCAATCGTCAATTGGTTTTCGTTGATTTTGCTGTTAGCATCATATCATCATCAGCATCATATTATCATCGTCGTCGTCATGAATGACAGACTCGTTTATAGAGTAAACGTTGGCGTACTGTTTGTGATGTCATCAGCTAGCGTGCGCCTGATGCCAACCTCTCGCGCGTTTGTTGACCTTGTGACCCACCAGGGAGGGATCGTCGTCGTCTTCAACGTTGTCAGACGTGTTGTTGTTACTCCGCTTTCTGCTGTCACCTTCTTTGTTACCTCGTTCGAACTTGTTGTTGTTACTGTGGTGGTTGTGCTGCTGCGGCAGCCGTTGTCAGTATAGAGACGCACTGCCCCGCTACCTCTCTACGTCCAGTCCAGATTCAGACGGGGGGGGGGGGGGGGGAGACGCTAGACTTGCCTCGGACTGCCCGAACTGAACAGAGTTCGACGGCAGTAGCGTAGCGGCTAGCCAACTGACTACCCGCTGCTATGCTCTCAGCAAACTCTCCCCGCTATGGACAATGTCCTTCACTTCAACCACCTCTTCTGCTTCTGCTCGACGACGATGCAGCAACTGCAGCAACTGTAAAAGAAGAACAACACAACACAACACACACACACAGCCAGACAATCCACAGAGCAACGTAAATATAAACGCGCCAACGAGAGACGACAGTCAGAAAGAACAGTGTGAGTGATGAAATGCAGCTATGGCAAAGCTGTAGCAGCAGCAGCATCGACATAGGACATACAACGACAACAGTATGATTATTATTATTATTAATATTGTTATTATATGATTATAGAGCAGTATTACCATGACCACCACCACCACCACCACCGTCACCACCATCATATTTACCGTCATCACCGCTGATCGCTGCTCGATCCAATCTCGAAATCTCGAACAAAAGATACGCACCGGAGTAATGGAAGTACTATTGCCAAGCCAAGTCAACACTCTTCACCCAGGTCGAACACCCGCTTGTTTGGCCGTCGTGCTTGCTTGGTTTGTTCGTTGATTTGTTCAATTTGGACTGAGCTTAAATATTGACTGAGTTGAGAGACACAAGTGCTTGATCATGTCTTGTGCTGCTGCTGCTGCTGTTGTGTCTCTGTCAACCGACACGACGACGACGCAACAATCGCTTAATGTTTACAACACTGCTCTCCGCGTGCGTTTCTCCCCCCCTCCACCCGCCCGCCCGCCCGCTTTTCTCGAACTACTCGCGTGCGTCTGCCGGGGCATCTTCGTTATCATCAACCAGTTTTTTCATATTTTGATCGCTGCTGCCTCGACCCGCGGACTCGAATACTCCACCCCCATTCCTTTCCCTTCTTCCCTCTCTCTCTCCCTCCCCTCACATACAGACACACAAATACACGCACGCATCCACACACAGCTAGACACAGACAGCGTAGCTCGTTGACAGACTCGTTCCTTCAGAAAACGACGACGGCTGCTAGCTTCATTGTGCCCAACACACAAGCCGCCTGTTGTCTGTCTCTCTTGCCAGGCTTTGTTGGCTTTCGGGACAAACAGGTGACCGACCCAGAGCGAGCGGGACCAGCGCGAATCCGGGCAGTATCGAATCCGGGCTGACGCTAGTTTCCACAACACCACCAAGCATGGCCGGCAGCAGTGGCCACCACCGAGCATGTTGTTCTATGTCTGTCTGGCTGGTCGGCTGAGCCGAGAGCGACTGTACTCAGTCAGCTGTTTTGCAGCAGCCGACACTGCTTTGCGAGGAGCACCTCGAAACATTGAACCGTTGTTGATGGCTTCGCTAATCATGTGATGATGATGATGATGATGATCATCATCAACATTATCATGATCTTCGCCGGCGCGCTTGTCTCTCGTTTGCGGCGCGCTTTCACCTGACGCCATCTTTTTCGAGCAAGTTTCTGCTGCTCTCCGGCGGTGGAGGCGGCGGCGGCGGCGGTGGTTTCTTCTACAGAAGAACGGCTGGCTTGGCCCGGTTTGGGCCGGCCCGGATGAGACTCTGATAATAACTAGTCAGTCAGTCAGCCAGCTGATGTTAGTTAGACACCATCCAACTCGATCGATCTGTTGTCTCGCCGACTCGTTGCTGCAGGATCGTTGACCATCAATCAGCATTATCAGCAGCCAGTGCAAAAGTGTGCGTTGAATTGTAATCGCGCACGCGTGTATAGGTAGGCTTATCGGTAGGCTTCTCCACATACGATGCTAGATTTGGCCGTAGGTAATGGCGGCGACGGCGACGTAACTCTTGATGCCAAGTGTGATTTCTTCGAAAAATAGCAGCTAATTCTTGGTAGCTATTGTTATCGAAGTAGCTGCGATGATGGCGATGGTAGTAGTGGTGGTGGTGGTGGTAATTGGATTGGTGACCGATATTAATTCGGACGATTAGTCCATAGACGTGCATCGTCGCAGGTGCCACAACGTTACAACATTATGCAGAAAAAAACTCGCTATATCGCTTAGCATTATATATGCAACCTTGGTCCGGATAACTATCTATCTATCGTGTATATATTGAGCGTATTTATCACAAGGCAGACATATATGCAAACAAAAAACAGGCAAGCAGGAACACGTAGGCAACGAACACAAACCACAGGGAAAACTTACCACATTTGTTAACGTAGAACTAACACAAGTTTAGTCAATATCCGTATTGAAATGACAACTAAGAGATTAACGTAGCGTCCGGGCCAACACAGAACTAAACTCCTGCAATAACAGTAACAAACAAACACATGAACCAAACCTCTATAACGAGAACACGAGCACAAAGCTTATAGCTGTGGGTATCTTATATATTGTATATATATATATATATATATATATATATATATGTGTGTGTCTGCCTGTGTAAGGACGTAGAACGAGACGTTGAGAAACGTTCAGGTGAAAATTATACAGGTTGCTTAACTCATACACAATGTACACATCTTTATCATTTTCGGCAACTAGTATATGTACTATGTGTATTTTCTAAAAGACACATACCGGAATAACTTCAGAAAACATGGACTTCATTGAAATACAAATAAATACGGGGCGTGTAAACACTATGTCTGCCCGAAGGATGCAACAACCTTATACAAAAAACTTCTTGACTACGCTAAAAGGTAAGTTTATATACCATAAAAATACATTGCCATCAATAGCCAGAATGAGCGTATATACGGATGCTGTTGCGCAACGTTCATGTCAACCACTTTATACAACAGGGAACCTTAGTTCTATTAAAAGGAAGATATATCATTTATTTATATCACACGCAGTACACTTGTATTACAAAATAGGTCAACCCCAGTAAACCACTGTCTGAGAGCAGCAAGCCGCGGCCGCATTTCCACGTTGCACTTCAATGGATATTCTCAGCAGAAATCGCTCTTTTCTCATCCTTCTCACATGCCGCTCTTTTCCGAATTTCCCTCAGAAATCTTACTGTAGATTTGCCCATGACCCCCATTGTTTCTATCGCAACTGGCTGTACTATAAAAGTTGCCTTCAACTCGCGATACTTCAGACTTTTTCGCTGCTCCGCTAAATTGGTAACAGCGCTGATCTCGAGGCTCGATCTTGTAAGACGGCGCCAGCGTGTCCCACACGATTGCGTCCCACACAAGGGCCTTTCTATTAACATGTGCATATGGGCTTACCTCTAGCTCGCGATTGGTGAATGAGTTCAGCATCGTGACGGCGTGAAGTGCTACAATAAGAACGCATACAAGAAAATAAGAACACAGATTTGTCAGTAGTTTATATATATATATATATCAAAATAGGTTATCACTATGAGGTCATCAACTCTCTATGCAAATGGGTTGCCACGTTCCGAGCAATTATAGTAAAATTAAACATACGCAACGCGTATGTACTCGATGTGCTAAGCGTACACTTCATCGAAATCATTGACGTGTCCATTTAACAGATGTATTTAATGCAAGCCATGTCTATTGTCGTTTAAAGAGAATTGCAGCAATTTTTTTTATTGGCTTTTGCTTGAGTCTGCCCGCTGCAGAGCAGAACTCTGGAAGAACCAGATCGTTAACGGTGATGACGATGCAGAAACCATGCCCACCTATCGTTCCCGGTGATTTTTTCTTGACCCGATTTCGAAAAATTAAAAGAAACGTATTTGAGATATTAGAAGAAAATTTGCGTATCCAAATGAAAGTCGGTTGAGCATTGTTTTTTACATGTAGGAGTAAAAAGGAGTAGGTGCCATAAGTGCAGTTTGCCACGCCAACAGGGGCATACTAATGTTGAAACAGAATAAATTCGTTCCGTTTATGATCGCGAGTCCTGGAACAGGTTGAAGGTGCTCATCGTGAACTTCAATAACCAAGTTAGGAACTCTAATCAGGGACCGGTCGAAGTAACAGACATGTGTATACACGATATGTGCTGGCTATGGATAGCTATCATCACCACTTTTAGACTATAGTGGGCTTCCACAGCGTGACGCTTAGATGTGCAAGAAATACTACGTCATATTTATTTGTGCGTCCTAAAAGTGCCATTTGCAATGTGCTATGGAACAGCTTCGGTGCTGATCTAAAGTTAGAGTGAAGCTCACCGTAAGTGAGCGTGACTGCCATACGCTACATTAGCACCTCCAATATAATGGGAATTACTGCATTTATTTTGATTGGTGTCTAAACAGTATAATACGGAACTTGCACACTTTTGCTACTAACACGATCCGAAGATTTTCCGGGACAACTCGGATTCCATTCAAACAAGCATCCCGCCTCATAGGTACTCGCAGCAACAGGGGCTATAATCGAGAAGCGTCCTTTCGAACCGCTATATTGAAATTAGTTCCAATATAGCGAAACAAAAATACATCGACGCTAAGTTATTTTCTAGTTATGTAACAGATAAATGTGTGTACTACTTTTAGTTTCAACTATATTACCGATGTCAGTGAAAGTAAGCATTGTAGTATTGATTGAAGCATTGCAGTAGCGATCTAGCGATCAATTGGAGCTTGGGTGGTAAACTAGCACCTAGGGGGTGGTATCGTAATAGGTACTGAGAATAGTTGGATTGATTGGTTTGGCAGGTTAAAATTAGCACTCGCATGAGCGGCGATCGGTCCGGAGAGTGTACTTTGTACTCACGGGAGTGGCCATTAAACAAGGTGAAGAGTTGTAACGGCAACGGTAGTAGTAGTAGTAATTGTAGTTGATTTTGTTGCTGTTCTTGTTTTCGACCGTGAGAGGCAGTACGTTTTGAGAACCGCCGCATCCGGGACTCCTGCAAGAAGACGAAATAACGATCCATCACGCTTAGAACGCATCCTTGGTGAGGTAACGACCACTTCTTTTATGGGAAGCTGTTTCTTATACGAAGCTGGTACTAATGGCCACACAACCAGTGCCACCACCGACCACTACGAAGACCTTTTAGAGTTCGTCAATGCAATTCCCTCTTTCCCTCCCTGTCTGTCTGTCTGTCTGCAGGCGTGCAGCTTGAGCAACTTCCGTTTGCAATAATCGTTTAGAATAGTTTAGACGTTATACGGAAAATAAATTGTACTATATATTTATATATATATATATATAAATATAGTTTGAACGTTGATCGGGAGGGATTGGAGGGTAGATCAAGGGGGCATACACGGCAAGCAAATGCAAACAGATAAAAGAAGATGACAACAAGCTGCTAACGCTTGTTCGTCCAAAAAACGTCCGCACCTCCAGGTACAATGTCGCGGCTGCTAGCCAACTAACTATAAGTCGCTGACTTCTCATGGCAAGCTCAAAAAAGAAACGACAGCCATTGGCGGCGTTGCAGACATGAACACCAAAGTTCAGCCTCTTCCAGTAGTCGGAATTCTACTCAATGGTTGGCGGCCCCCTATAGTCAGTCAGGCAGGCAACTATTGGCGACGCACACATGCGCCAAGTAGCGCCAAGTGTTGTTACTTCGATGATACGTTAGCTTGCTCCGTTATCGAACGTCTTCTACGCAACTTTGTTGGAACATAGTAAGCTCGAATCGAATCGAATTGAGATTTTGGTTTTCGCGGAGACACAAAACGTCGGTTGCGTTCGGAAGCTACCGATGATACTTAGATGAGCCATATCATATAACACCGGGCAACGCATAACGCAGGAGAGCTGGCGCACAGACAGACAGAATAGCTGACAGGTAGACAGAGGATCGGCCGGCCGGCCTAACAGCCAAGAGATGATTCGATCGATCATCGTCGTCGATGATGACGACGACGCCGACGCCGGAGGAAGATCGACCAGACCAGTATGGAGACGGCGCCATACGTTCGCCTTAATGAATTATTCGCCCTGAAGAGGTGGGCGCTAAGGCGGTAAGTGTACGTACTGGACTGCGACTGCCGTGCTGATGGCGCTCAGCGCCAGGAAGAGGCCGTCGGAAAACGTTGCGGAATTCGCTAGGCTGTCCTACCACCCCCTGCTGTTACACAGGCATCATTGCCGCTACTACTACTACTACTCTTACTACGACTAACTAGGAGAAACGACGATGGACCAGCCGTACTTCTGACACCACAATAACGATAACAATGGAAAAGATGCAGGCGAACTGCGATCGCTACTGACACGAACCGATGCTACCCAAGCAGTAGCAGCAGCAGCAGCAACAACAATAACAACAATAGTAGCAGCAGCAAAAACAACAACCTCCTCCCCCTCCTCCTTCTTCTCCTCCTCCAGGTCCACCGCGACTAAGTGGTCCTACACTGTAGTCAAAAGAGTCCAAGTGACCAAATCATTCAGTGTTAAATACGTAAGCTAGCCGTGGTGCAGTACAATCACAGCCATGCGACGCCAAGCAGAAGTTCAAATAGTGTGTCAAATATGAACACTTCAGCCTCTCGCCCCCCCCCCCCCCCCGCCCCCCCTCCGCCCGTTCTACGTAACGAGCAACTGACCATTCGTGCTGAGCACGAATCCTCTATATCTCTCAACAATGAACCCTTTAACCACCTAAGTGCAGAGACATCAGTCTGTCGCTGTGGCGTCAGCCGTTACCGCCGCTAGAACGCACGTTAACCCGCACCAACGTGCTGCTGGTGTGCGTTATAAAAAGTAAAGGAGGACGATTAACACGATTTCAAACTTGTAATTCTCATGAATTACATCAACAAAGACGTAGGTCGCCATTGTGGCTCGCTACTTGCGCCTTGAGACATACTAAGACGTCTCCCCTATGATACAATGTCCGTTAGCACTAGTACGCCGTCGTCATAAACCCTGTTCCTGTTAAGGGCAGTGCTGATAGCATAGCAAATACATCTGTTCAGACTAAGTTGTACTGCCTCCTTGAAGTGGACCGTTCTGTAAGTTAGCACAGAGTTCTATCGTATATATATATATGTATACTATTTTTGATTCACCCAGTGAAGCATAGCTTCAGCGCACATAATGGATAGATCTTGTGCATGCAGTATATATTTATATATATATATATATATATATGCGTGTGTCGGATACTATTGGATAACATGCGTTGTCTATAATCGAGTAAACACTATGGTGTAGGTCATTTGTATGACTCAACTTATGCGGTATATATGAAGGGATCGTAATATTTGTATTAATGTGCAATCATAACGTGAATTGTTCCAGTCGACTACTGGCAGAAATAAGCGCTTTTAATGCTCATCCACTTGCTAATATATATATATATATATATATATATACGCGAAGTGGAGCGGGTAAAACACACGTTTTCGAATCAGCTGACCCTTTTCCTGATTTTTTCGGCAATGCGAACGATTTGCAGCCGAGGCCTAACTAACATAGAACGTATATCAGTTATTTCGGCTGAAAATATTCTCAAGGTCGTGGACAGGGGGCGCTGGCGGCGCTCCTTTGCAGCTATCGAGAGAACCACGGCAGCGCCCAGGGAAGCGCGGGGAGGCGAGGCAACTGGCTGAGACTTATCGATTGCGCCGAGGGAAGAGGATCGGCCCGAACGGCTCGACTCAGCAGCAGCAGAGCGCCAAGTTTGCAGCGGTTGCAGCGCCCTGGTCTCCCGAACAAAAACAGACAACACTATGAGATCTAGCGAACAGGTGCTAGCAGATGATAGACATCCGATTGAATTGCACGCTTTGCAACAATGCAGGCAATCGTAGTCGTATTAATAAAACCAAGTAAATCGCATCGCCACGCATGCCGTGATTGTCCTGGATAACGTTTGCTGCTTTTGCAATGGCACCTTATTAGTTATGCAGCGAAGAGTACCCGCGAGGCCATTTGGCTCTGTCCACACTGTCTCTGCTGCATTATCGGAGGAATGCGTGCAGTAATGGGTCTGTGCGCCCACATGTAAACGCAATTGGTCGAAACGCCTCGCAGTACAGTTCTGCCCGTTTCGGACACTTTGTCCGTTTGCCGCCGCTGTTTTTGTCTCATTGATGTTCAATCGTCGTTTAAGTGTGCACTTTAGTGCACCCCGCGTACAATAGATAACGTGAACATAAATCCGAAGTAGACGACGTAGTGTTTGTTAATTTAGTCAGGCCAAGGGGGATTGGCATCCATCGCCCAAATGACAGCACCACCACGACGATGTTCTGTCTGCGGTTGTGTCTGTCTAGAGCGCGACTAGGTAGGTTGGTAGTGTACAAAATGCGCCCTTAGCACAGAAGAAGCAGAAAGGTGCGCCTCGACTGCGCCAAACCAGAGGAGCGTCGGTGTTCTAGTGTAGTGCATGCAGCACGTCTCTCTCTCTCGGCTTCATCCTAGTCCTGCGTCGTCCATGGCGATATATTGTTATTGCATGATAAAAAGCCGTGCACATGTCAGATACATCGGAAGAGGAGAAAAAGAAGGAAGAGGAAGAGAAAAATGCGCAGCGGATGAGGGTGAGGGTAAGGGCGTGCTGGCAGCCAGGCAGGCAGACAGGCAGACAGAATAGCGTGGGAGAAAAAGAGCCTCTAAAGCCCTACTGCACGTCAGGTACAGTTGATGGTGGTGGTGGTGGTGATGGTGGTGGCGGTGGTGGTGGTACTTTTTTCTGCTGCTGCTGCTGCTGCTATTACAGCTTCTCCCACCGGGTTGGATGGAACACCGATCCTAGCCTGAGGCGATAGATGCATCGCCCGGCGCACAATCCTCGTCGCAGCGCGGCCCGCTCATACGCCGACCAAACTAGCTCCTGGCATAGGAGCTGCGCTTGGTGAAGCAAGCAACTAGCTGCTACTGCGGCTGCTGCTGCTGCTGCAGCTATACGATTGGCAGCCCACTTGCCGGTTCCATCGGGGAGCATCCATCTGGCAGTATCGCCAGAGCGAACCAAAGAACGCGAAGGATGGCGAGTCACAACGACCACGTCGTCTAATAAATTCCTGCCCGCTTCCTTTCCATCGACACAGACGGACGGACGGACATACAGACATACATCTTTACTCTCTAACAACTAGGCAGTAGTAGCCCACGGCCGCCGGTTACCCGGTTTTTCCCTTTTCGCGGAAACTTCACGCCAGAAGAATTCAGTGTCCGGCAGTGTCATTTGTTCATTGCCGACGGCCCTGTGTCCCGGATCTGCCTCTCTGTAATGTGCAACGCTCCCTGTTCTACAACATGGCCCTGCTGTAAAAAAAAAAGTCTAGTTCAGTTCGAGGAGAGAAAAGCACTGCCTTTGTTTCATGGCCTACACCTATAAGGTTAGGATGTCCGTGACTGGATACGTGATTCGAACCGTATAGCAATGGATATTTGAAAACAATAGGCTGTTATTGATCTGTCGACGAAATCCGTTTGATTAGCCAAAGCAGAACAAAACATGCCCACCCGCTCTCGAACCACAAGACTGTCAATTATCAACCGGGATAAGAAAAAAAATGGGAAACTGCTTGAAAGGGTTGGTACCTCTGTCAAAGGGTGGCTGTGCATTACTGAGGTAACGAAATAACCATACGCAGTTGGTTATGACATTGAAACAAAAATACATTGCATTCTTTGATATATATTTATATATGTTCGCGATATATATATATATATGCTCATGTGCGTGTGGACGATGAAAGAGAACGTAAAACATGAACGGAATGTGAAACAATAATGGGACTTCCACCACTGAAATTGAATGAGGCGAGTTGCGTCGGTTGTGTATTCATTCGGGACTACGGCATTATCCCTATGACCTCGGTCATATTCAGTGGCGGGCTTGGCGGCTATTTATATCTAGCGGATGATAGGTCGCAAACAGATCAACGCAGGAAACGCGTTCGACGCTGCGCTGCGATCATGTGCAGTTCCGCTGCCTGATCGGATTCATTCTCAATTTAGAGACGAAAGAGTACGAGAATCGTTCTGAGAAGCGTCTACCCGCCGCGCACACGTGCTGCAGTGTATTGCAGACAGCCTCTACAGTAGCGCGCCCAAGAAAGGAGTACCAAGTGCGCTTGCTCGCTCCTGTGTAGCTCACCGTCGACAGCTTCCGATCAACTCGAACGGAACACGGCCGCCTGATGTAGGCCGGCGCGAGCGGAGAGCGAGAATAGTCGGATGGCGCGGTTGTGTTTAAATAATGTACAAAGTTGTTGTGGAGTCATTGATGTTAGCAGCCAGCACCGCTTAATTCCTTCCGCGCTTCAGGTCGATTAAGTCACTACCGTAAAGGCCACACCACAGCTGCTGGTGCTGCTCAGCGCCCCCATGAGGAACGCGTCATACACGAGCCGCCAAGTCTGTAGTCGACATCAATGAAGTTCTACGCGCTATTGTGGGTGATGGCGGCATGATTTGCCCCAGGCTATGCTACCAGAGCAGCAGCAGCAGCAGCGGCAGCAGCCCCAGAGTCACTCTCCGTTTAAAGAGAAACAAAGCGTCTTACAGAGACCAACAGGCAGACAAGACACCACCGGCCGTTCGTTATGTACTTGGGCCGGTGGTGGTGGTGGTGCTTCGTCCTCGAGTTGTTGTCTTGCTCGACCTTGTTCGTGCGCATGCCGCTACTTTGGCTCCGGAAAGCGCCGCCGCAGCTGTAATGTGAGTCAAGCAGTGCGCTGTTATGTTTGGCTTAACGACCTTTGTCTATCTATGGCCTGCCCGTCTCCTGCCGCGACTCCCTGCTTGCTGCTGCTGCTGCTGCTACCGCCGCCGCCACCACCACCACCACCACTACAAGTCGTCGACTGCAAGCAGAGGCCTGCTGAAGACCCTTAGTAGATGATCGAAGCTAGCCTTCTGGGAGTTTACAAGGCAAAGGGAGAAGGGGCCCAAGACAAGGGCGACAAATGTGGCTGGACTAGGGGCTAGCCTCATTGGGCTCCCCGCGCTGTTGTGGTTGGGCGGCTGGCGCTTGGGAAGTAAAAGGGGAAAAAGAGGACATCAAGCAGTCACGTTCCGACCTGCTCGTGCCACAGCGAGGGAGAAGGCGGCTTCACGGCTAGCTACACGGTGCCCAGGCGGCAACAACCGTTAGCCGGGGAGGGCACTTAGGTTGTGTCTCCAGTTGTGGACCACCTTTATCCTGAACTCCTTTTCGGCTAGCGGCAACCGCTTCCACAGGCGCAAACATATATGCATAATTACCAGAACGGTGTAACTAACGGGAGAGAAGGCGTCTAGGTGCCCATCTGGCTAGATATACACTTCTGTACCACGCATACCTTGGATGACCGGGCGACGACGACGACAATGTCGATGGACGTCGTATCTTCTTTAGCTGAATCTGCACTATTTATGGGATTGGCATCATGCTCGCCGGACCCTCCTGTTTAGTTAGCGCGATGGCCAGTGGTAATTCACGGTCGACCAGGCTGCGCCGTAACACCAATACTGGGCTCTAATGCAGGGGTGAAAAAGCATCCAGAAGTGTAGTGTTGAGAGTCACGCGGAAGGCCTGCCTATAAGCGGCTGGTGGTAAGCTCAAAGGCGGGTTCAGTCTAACACGTGCTATTGTGCCAATGGCCATCATTCATCTAGCACAAAGCATAGCTGGCATCATATTCACTCTACGGAGACATTTCGCACATACCCGATAGAAAAACGTGATAATGTTATACTCTATGTAGAATGTATAGATATAACATCGCACTTTTTTAGATGTATTGTGTACGATTTTTTTGGGATAAGATTCAAGGCAACGAAGGTGATGATGCATGAAGAGCTCATACACGCAATTGTCGATAACGCAGCAGTAGCAATAGTAAGTAAACTAAGTGGTTCTAGTTTTCATCTAATCCTAGCGTCGTTGCGTACTACAAAACTAAAGAGTGTTTGCTATGGCGTCAAAAGAGGCGCCTTTAGCTTGGATTTAGGGGTCAGGTGCATTTCTCACGTAAACAAAAGAGAAACATTTTTCATATATATATATATATGAACAGACACGGGCGATAGCCCTTTCTGCAAAATACCCTTAATTGTTACAATTGTTTGAAATGTGTAATTATGGAAATTTTAGGCTCAATGAGAAATTACTGTATTTAAATAAATTTGCCGTCCGGAGAAGACGGTCCCGTAATATATATACGCGGAGACGGCACCTGTCAGGCTACGTATGGGCAACATTTTTGATATGTAGAATTTCAACGCGCTAGGTGACGATGGTGGTTTTGATGGTTACGCTATCTTTTGACGCTTCTGTTAAGTGGCTGAACGGCAGCAATGCCACGCACGTTTCGGTAAATGACAATAACAGACCAAGCACACGTATCTGCTCGCTAACATATGTAAGCAAGCGAGATACATTCGATATTAGAGCACCGTTGTATCATTAGCGGCGAAAGTTTAGTGCCAATCGAGGGGGGGGGGGGAGCAAAGCGTTACTAACGCGTGCCACTGCGCGGGACAAAGAAAGAACGAACGTGCCATTCATTCATTGCGCGCTTTTCGCAACTAGCATCGAGAAGGCTAGCGGGAATTGGAGAAGGCGACAGCGGATGCAGCCGGCACAGATAGCAAGAGATGACAACAGAGCCGAAATCGCGAAAGATGGCCCAGCAGGGGTACGGCCCGCGGTGTCCACAATACGACACCGAGTTCTTGCTCTACTTGCTTCGTTCTATAGAAGCGTCGCGGTCGGAGAGAAGAGGCATAACCAGATGCTGACAAAGATGGATGAAGATGATGCCCAAATCGTCCCCGCAGCCCAGCCCAAATCGACGGACCTAGCGGGCGACCGAGCTGTTGTGACACTCTCGTAAGTAGGACCAGATGCCCACCGGTGCAGACAACGCAACCGAAGCGGAGAACTAGGGCTTCATTTGCCCCAACTCCTCGTCCTTCCCCTAAGTTTATCCTTGTTTTTCTGCCTGTCTGTGCGGGACTCGGTGAGTATGTTGCGTTTTAGCTATTTCGGGCATGCGAAGCCGAATGCAGTAGCGGGAACTGAGAAAGACTTCTGGTTCATTCCAGCGATCGTCCACCACTATCTGCCTCGCAAAATTATCGGAACGGGAAAAAGGCCAGCGATATCGGTTATAGTTACGGGACTTCTATAAAACGCCCGGGGCACTACTACTACTACTGTTTACCCCCTCTATCCCTAAGCGCTAATGTTTTGCAATGAACAAAGGCACCGTTTGGCCGTACAATGGCGTGCACAGGCAAGTAAACTACGGCACTTCTTGATTGCACTGAAACGTTCCAGCCAAACCAGATTAAAAAGCAATCCATGCCGTGACCATGGAAAATACCAACCAACTGCTTTTCCCCAGGTTAAGGCAGTGGCAGAAAAGTGCAATCACAGAAAAGAAGCCACAGCAGGTTTTATACAAAAGCCACCAATGGCATGCCTCCATCGGCAGACAAGTGGCTTACGCTAGGACCAGCAGAAATGCACTGCAGCGAAGAGCTAGGGGTCTTCGACGTATTTCAGTTCTGCTTCCCCTGATGTCCTCTAGTTACGTGACTGCTAGTTCATCTGTGTCTGCAAAAGGGTACACGTGTGGTTAGGACTCAGCTTAGATCGCCTTTTCTGTTGCTGCATACTATACCCGGTTCCAAATGTTTCCCAGAGGCTTTTTGTCTTCATCTGTCTCTGAACCAATTGATCTGTCTACTTTATCCAGTGACGTTTAGCCTGTTTGTTCACCTACGCAAGCGACGCCGTGCGGCCATGTTCAGCGGTGTCTATAGGATTGTTCGCTTGGCTACTTCACTATAGTGTCTAGCCGGGCCTGGGGTGTCATGGGGCCGAGACCGAAGAAAGACACCAAGACTTGCTTCTTCAGGATAATAGTATGAACGATAAGCAGAGGTGTCTCGCCAATTCCTGAACTGATCACGCGGAAGCCACATGAAGATTAGGGCCTCTACCTAAGCAACATAACCTGGTGAGAATATACCTCTCCGGCAAAGAGGCCTCGATTTGCCAATGAGCGCCCATATCAGCTTTCTAACGTCTCCTCGGGAATAAGACGGCAGCAGAACGAACAGGCTGTCGACAGGAGGCGTGTCAGGAGGCCCGCCTAGATCGGCACATACGATCACAAAAGCTCGTGTCAGTTGTCAGCTAGATCTTAAGTCAACGTGATCAATACCGCGTGTCACACTGTCAGGGCATTTGCAGAGAAAGAACGACGTGTGTATGTATGTGCTCACAAACGTAATCAATGCCCGGATGTGCATACGGACGTGTTGGCATGTAGTTGCTCTCCTATATTGCAAACGGACTAGTGCCTAAACAATCATCATAGCATATGGCACAATGGCGCTAACTTCAATAAAACTAGGCGCTAGACTAGCACGCAGTATTACTAGAAGATCGGCCGCATAATTCCTAGTTTCTTTTGCTATTATCGTAACTACCGTTCATGTTTTTTTCTAAAGAAAACAACTATCTATTTACAAGGCTGCTTTTTCTATCAAAACAAAACGAGCACCTTCTACCGACACGAGTTCAATTCGGTTGTTGCATAACTGCTACTGCGATCGCCACAAGAAAATCTCATGAAGGGCCTCGAGGAATATCTCGATTTTACGTGCGCGTTCCCTCTGTCAATCGGGCTCCCTGCATCGACTTGCGTATTGACTTATTTCTCTCCCTCTCTGTCTCGCCCGCAGAATAACAGCAAAAACAACAACAACAACGACGGCGATGCACGTACGCCGATGATCTACTACTACTATTACTGATCGGAGACTGCGACCGCCGCGCTGATAGAGGTGGTTGGTAGTGGCGGTTCGATTGCTAACCTCGAGAGTCTGTCGTCAATCGCAGCCAAACTAAACAAGACGAACCACGACGACGACGTGATCAAGAAGGGCAGCGCGGCGAGCACAGCCTGAATACGAGCCGGCATTTGGCGGTAGCGCTGCCGCCAACCGTACCAGCATTCAGACAGCGAAAAGGCAAATACTGGCACGTCATTTGCAAATAGGTCACTCACTCGCTTAGCCGCGACTAGTAGAGAAGTGAAACGATAGCGAAGCCCATAGAAAAGTGTTGGTTGGGTCGACTGTCGGGAGACTACTGAAGGAGGAAACATCTAGATCTTGCTATCATCATCTCTTTGTTGCTCGATTGCAGTGCGTGCAGAGCAAACAGAGGACGCTGCTGCTGCTGGCCGTATTACTGTATGCGGCCGTGGTCGAGTGCCAGGATCGAGCTGACCGGGTGGGCCGAGTGCCATGTGTTGTTGCCCTGCCATCTACCTAATCGTTCTCTACAGCCCTATCGCAACCGCCGTTGTTTCGCCGGCAGAACAACGCGAAGCAGAAGAGAGGGCTAGGGCAAGGGGAGGGCCGACAAGCAGACAGACAGATCAGAAAGAGAAGCAGAACGAGAAAGAAGAATTAAATGCATTGTTGTTGCCATTCTCGTCGCTTTGAAGCTCACGGGTCCATAAAATCGTTATTCCGAATAGTAGTAGTAGTAGTAGTAGTTACCAGTACGTCGATTGGTTGGCTGCTTTTATACCTAGAATTCGAAACCCTGCTTAAGGAAATTGTTGTTTCTAATTCTAGACCACCTTTCGTCCCCCTATGGGCTTGAAATCGCCGTTCGGCATATCTTCAACTGCTTTTATACCACTACTACTACTACTACTACTATATCAACTATTTCTGACTGTGAGTAACAACACTGAGGATGATAGCAGACACCGTGACGACAAAAGACAGCTCAGTCAGTACTTGCCGACCAGTAGAAGTAGTCGACGTGACGGACGGCCCCACGTGACGGCTCACACCACGACGATGGCACCGACAAAATCGATTCAACAATAGTCTCAACACAGTATCTAACCATACCGGTAGGTACACATATATATATATATATATATATATATATATATATATATATATATGACACACACACATACACAACTAAAAAGGCGCGTCATGGAAGACGGCGTCCAATGCACCCGAGCACAGTTTGCTACATGAGCCGCGAAAAAGAAAAGAGGGAAAGCAAAAATTAGGATGGCGGGTCTGATGAAGAGCCGCGTCGTCTCGTGCACCACGAAGACGACCAAGTAGAAGAGCAGCAGCACATTACCGATTACCAAGACAAACCCCCAACAAACAAACACAGGCAGATAGATAGACATCAAGAGACTGCCCGGGAGAGAGAGAGGGGGAGAGGAGAGGAGGGGAGACACGCACCCGTGTTGTCTAATGACAACGGCAACATGGCTCTATGATGATAGCCCTAAGGCCGACGGGACCGCCAACAGGGCTCGCCTAATCGCGAGTAGGCCACGCCGCAGCAGAGCCGGTCTACGAGTTTCTTGGCAAGCAGGAGGCCGACACTGAAACAGTGGCCTGAGTGGTGACGGCGGCGGCAGCAGCAGCGGACCGGTTCTTTTCCGTTTGTTCGTCTGCCTGCCTGTCTGTCTGTCTATCTGGGTTGTCCTAGCGGTCTTCATCTAGCTGAATTCTTTCTCAGTTCTCAGCCCCGGAAGCCCAGGCCAGCCCAGAGCTTTTTCCAGTCGATGGCCCATGACGGTGGTCCCGCGTTAGTTTGCTGCGGCTCGAAGCGTGACCTCTACCCAGCGGCCACAGCAGCTGCGCATCCATCCAACATCAGCAGCAGCAACAGCAGAAAGCGGCATGGCTGCCACTGATGACAAAACCAGCCAGCCCTTCTTCCCCACCCGCCGACGAGCAACGAGGGAATAAACAGGGATGTTGCGGTGGTTATCCAGCTGTACTCAATGCCGTCAGCCTGGAGTCACGGCGGCAGCAGAAGCAGCTCGAATCGTGCTTTAAAAATGTACGGCGCGCTCGAGCACGCAAACAAACACGAGAACACGAGCGTCGAGCGTCGAGGAGCGTTGTTAATCTGTTGGGCGAACAACAAAAACTTGTGATACGCTCACGGCTGCAACTCTGGGTTGTGGTCCCAGACGAACCAGTAGAACCAGTATATCATCCGTCTACTAGAGACTGCATTTCGCGAATGGCATCATATATTCTCATTATGTATTCCCCCCGCCTCGCTTTACCCTTTTCCTTGATGTTATTGACTGCCGGTAATAACAATACTACTACTACTACTAATAATAATAACAATAACGGGAGATTAACATAGTGAGCATCGTCATTATCATCATCACTAGTTTATCATGAGGAGATGCTATCGATAGTGGTGGCAGTGATACAGGTATATCTTTAAATATAAGCCTAAGAGCAGACACTGCAACAATCACGGCTTCAATAAAATGACTCCTCCAGTAAGTCTTGCCGACCACTGTTTGTGCGATTGCTGTCCTGCCCCAGACACCGGACAATTGGGCCGAACTTTCAATCAAGATGCCATGGCAAAAAATGTCGGCCATAGTATCCTGTGAAAAGGGTGTAGCTTTCAATCTAGCGCACTCGCATGACTCCTATATATATATATACAATTTTTTTTATAATATACTCTCAATTTGCACTGCGTTTAAGAACATGTATAGCATATGCATTAGTTCAACACACAGGTTATAAGAAAACAACATTTATATACCAAGCAAGGTGGCTTACTGGAAAAGTCATCGCCTTGCATTCTGGAGGTCGTGGGTTTAATACCTGGACTGGCCACTCTTAAATTGGGCTTCATTGTTTCTTCATTGGTGATAGACAAGGTGGTCTAGAAATACCAGAGTGGATTATAATCGATAATGAGTGTACAAAATAAAAATGGGGAGCGCGGCTTTAAAATACGAATTCTAATAATAATAAGAATGCGATTACCAAAAGCATAGCCTCTATTTTGCACCTCTATCTACATTTGTCCTGCACTGCTGAGTAAAAAAATAAACTTTCCAGATACTATCCGCGGCCCATTGTCTGACAGACTCAAAATGCAGGCAACTTTGCCCTATTCTGAGATCGCTGAGTTTTATTAGAACTCCTGTCTATGACTGGTGTTTCGACTTTGGCTCTCACCAAGCCATGCAGCCGTCCCTGTTCACCGAACTCATTATTTTCTCATCTTGCCCCCCTTTCTCTCCGTTTTTTCCATTTCTTAGGGGCGGTATCACGGTGACTCAGACTCAATGCACGGTTCTATGTTTGTATATGTTTGTATGTTTAGATATGTATACAAACATACACATAGCCTTTTCTCCAAAAGTCCCTCAATAGAATTCAGAATTTACTTATTTTGGGTGTTGTAAGCTTAATGATGAATAACTATAGAATTTAAATAAATTTGCCGTTTGGAAAGGACGGTGTTATAATATATATATATATATATATATATATATATATATGCAGTTAGGCAGACTAGCTTTACATGATCAAAGCCTTGCTGTGAAAAGGTTAATAAATATTTAGTAAAAACCAAATTTGGAGTAACTTTCTATACGTGCTTCGCAAAGTTGCTGAAATTGTCGAGGCGCATCAAGCATCGCTTCTCGGCCTCTGGGAGAACTCTACTCATCGGCAAAAATTGGTTCGTAAGTTTCACGGATGAAGGTTTAGTTTCGAAGATATATCAATGTTCAGTTCTTCACCGGAGGATACAGCAGAACCTAATGCTGGCTACCACGTAAATCGCAGTGTAATTTGAAGTTAGTCACACAACGTCTGTTTCAACAAGCTTGTTTAAACACTTTTACTCCTCCCCGTTTTTGATGTGTATCTCACACGTCCACAAATTGGCTAATCTGCGCACATGTCTTTCACTGGTTGGCCGCTATCGACAAAACCCGTTTTTTGAAATCGTTCGGCCACCTGCGACCAAGTCACCTACGAGCCATAATAATCATCGTACGCCTCGAATTGCTCGTATATCTCAAATTCACTGTCGCATCGCTCACACTTACCGTGTACCGTTTAAATTTGTACAATTTTGTGATAGACGTACGTGCATATGATACTACTACTACATACACGTTTTCATAAACATATGCGCATGCTCCAAATCTGAACGACGTGAGTGACCGCTGTGCCGGTTTGATGTCGTAGACAAAATGTCAAAACTGTCATGCAGTTCTAATGCCTGAGCGAACAATTAACATCGCCCAATCGAGCAGGCTACCTTGTGTCAACAGACCACATTTATGCAGCGGCTAGGCGCAGTCATCAGTGTTAGCGCACGGTTGAGATTGCTCCTCAACAATATCGTGGCGATCGCCCTTCAGCGGTTTCGGTTGCCAGAACGAGGCTATTTCTCGATTGTCCGACTGACTTTTCTAGCTGCGAATTGTTATTTTGCACTAAGTCATCCGGCCGCCTCAGTTGGCGAAATGAACGACAAGTTAAGTCGCAAGCAAACGACCAAAAGCAAAGGGAGGGACTGACTGGCGGACAACTCATTTATAGGGAGTTTGGGTATCCAACAGCGGGCTGCTAACCCAGCGTCAAGATCAGTACGAGCAGTGGAGTGTCCCCAGTCCCCGAGCACCACGGGATGAAATTGAATGCGAAGCACCTCTTCACGTAGAGATGCTGTGACCAGTCCGTCGACAGGCTGCACGAGAGCACCGATACGGGACACACAAATAAGCATACAGAGAAGAGCGGAACGGCAGGTGGAGGTTAGACAAGCGGCTTGCGAATGGAAATGGGCCCAACGCATGTAGCACCCCCCCCACGTCCCCACTCACAAGACGTGCATGTATTGCACCGACGTGACACTCTACATTCAGCCAATACGTTTTTCACCGCAGAACGACGGAAACGTACTTGAGAAACGACGAGAAACATGGCTACGGGAAAACAGACACCCTTCAACTCGCCAAGAAGGCGCAACAGAGTCCAAGGCACTGCGAGACAAAAAGAGGTTGGATACCGTCTGGCCTAAACCGCTGCGAACAGGCGGCGTTGTCTAGACGGGCTTCTTCGTCTTGAAGTCGTTCTCCGAACGGATGTGTCTATGTTGTATTGGTCCCTCGACTTCCCATGCGGTCCGTTTCTAAAAGACCGGGCCTTTCTACAGTACTTTTGCTTATGCGTTGCTGAACTAGATTCAGCCGTGGCAGCAGGTGTTGTAGAATGTGCCTACCGCAATCGTGATTCAAATCTACAATTTGCGTAATAGATACATATACCTTGTGTACACCATAAACACCCAGCACGTACAACATTCCCTGTAAATATGTTTTTGCTATTATTCGATGCGATCCGTCGTTTATGTTAAGTGCCAGGCAAATAGATGTAGTCGCTTCAACTTCCGGAAACAAGCGTACGATTATATTATATCCGTACGTACTATGTATACAATGAGTCATATATATATATATATATATATTCGTGTAAGCTCAAACCAATGACTAAATGGCTGTCAAGGCTATCCACGCCCGAGCAGTTTATGTCAAAGGAAATCCGCGCACCAAATCACCCAAAGCTCATTCATCGGGTCATGTCTCGGTAGCTCAAGCGCTGCCACTATTTACAATGAGAACCGACGCGACTCGATAAAGATGGCGAGCGCAATACCATACTTCTGTACTCTTAGCACATCAGCCGATACGCTCGTAGATGATGATAGCCTTGTCAACTTCAAGACAACGTAAACATAATTGGTCCACCTATTATCTCGAAGTAGGTGCGAATGAGTCGCGGAACATGGGATTGGTCTGAAAGAAAAACAATGACGCTACATCATGCGACTCGGCTAGCCCTTGGAAAAAAGAAAGGTCTTGAAACGAAAGGGTCCTGTTGTCCTGAGTCATCGCCCGCGAGCTGAGTGAGCCGCCACCTAATAGCAGCCACAGAAGCAGCTTTAGAAGTAACTGCAGCAGCAGCGATAGCCGTAGAAGATCGTCCCGTAATCGTCACGCTTCATTTGAGGAAATTCCCGTGTGTGACCATTCTATCGTCGTCGGTCTTTCTCGACGTGCCACCGGCAACGAACACCTATGTATCTACCTACCTATCTACCTACGTACCACCTATCCTGATCTCCACCTTGCCGCTGGCCGACGCCGCCGCCGCCACCACCACCATCACCATCACCATCGCAACCACTACGACCGCGGGCCAAATCACGAGTTGCGGCGGCGTATACATATACACACATATGCATTCAAGCGTCTTGTTCCCCGTCATCTTGCCGCGCGTCTAGCATCCCGTCGAGCCCGGCGGTGGCGCCGCGTCTCTCTTCTTCATCGTTTTCTATGCTGTTCTTTCTGGCGGAGATGCCTGACTGTCTGTGTTTCTGTGTCTGTTCCCTCCTGTCGGTCTATCTATCTGCCGATCTATGCGTCTCAATCAGGGCACGCCCAGGTACCGACGAGGAGGACGAAGTGCTGGAGGAGGAAAAGCTGGAGGCGGAAAAGGCTGGCGGCACAAACCCGGGCCCAGTTAGCCAGCGACTGACCGTCATGCCGGCCGGCCGCCCGGCCGGCTAGGAACACCGGCCGGCGAGCCAACCCAACCCATCGTCGACTTGTGTCTGTAGTATTCTAGCCAGACAGAGCCAGGCCGTTTCCTGCTGGAACCCGTCGGCCAACTGCCACGATGTCGCTGTCTGCCGACGGTGCGGACAGACAGACAGACGGACGGACGGACACGCAGGACAAAGACTTTAGGCAACGGGGCTGAGTGGCGCAAACCAACAGCGTCAGACAGTGACGATCATACCTATGCAGCACCTATGCTGCTACTGCTGCTGATGGTGACGACGACGACGACGACGACGACACCATAGCTGGTCACCATGGCCTTTGGTTTCGGATGGGTCATCATAGCCCGAACCTGACCTGACCAGAGCCTGGCCAACTGCTGAGATCTGTTGGGAAATTAACACGAAGAGTTGTAGTACCAGCAGCAGCAGCAACAGCAGCAGCAGCAACAGCAGCAGCAGCATTCGAGAACGGTATAATAATAAACAGCGAGCGCCAATCGACGACGTTAGCTGACTGACACAAACGGACAAGTATACGACACCAATCGACCACGAGCAGATCAAACTTCATTTAAAGCCAACCACGCATATACACACACACACAGAGGATGTACCAGAGGGCACCAGGGCACTCTTTGCTAGAGAGAACAGGCGGCAAAATCCGTGTTTTTACACGTGAGATTATCGAGAAGACTGTTTAGATGAGAACTGTGTCGGTCAGGGCTAACGATCGCGAAACAATGCAAAGATCGGGTTTTACAAAACGTTTAGCCTTGGTTGGTCACATACAACTGTAGTACATGACACCGGCAACGCAAACAATGTTGACAACGCGTCTAAACGCTAGACGAAAATTGCTGCAATGGTCACTGGTATGGGTGTGATGTTATGCTTTTTAATCTATTGTCTGCCGTTAATCTTATATATATATATATATATATATATATATATATATATATATGTATATAATCTCAATGAGAAATAACCTCATACGAAGTTGGTACTGAATACCCTTTTATTGTCTACGTTTAAATAACATACCACTATTAAATAATATTTCTTTTCAAGCCGGCAAAGGTACGCAACCGACAGGAAATCGTATAAATAGGTAGGCTCGCCATCCGAAACAGATTCACGTTCGAGATATTTATCTAAGCGTCAGTCTTCTCATTTATGGAACATTGTCCTACGAACAGGACCGTTTCCGTTTCCGTCACCGTGGGCGAAACCACTGGTAGTGGTGGCAAGGACAGCAGCAGCAGCAACAACAGCAACAACAGCAACAATAACAACAATCACAATTACATTAATAGTTAGTCTTGGGAAGTAAATCGAGGAGAGTAATTCGATTATGTAGTTGATAGCCAAACATTAGCCAGAATGCCTGAGAAGCTATTGGAGCCAACCGGGATCGATTCACTCATAACTGCCGCGAATCCGCTCGCTCATAACCGCCATATACCGTGGTGGTTGCAATATCGTGGAGGTTTATCTTGAGTGAGTATCTAGTGTATCATATCCACTCCCGCCCCGTATAGAATTGCTGCGATCTGACGACAGCCTGATTCACGACAGAGTACGCCTTGGCTGCTGACTGGCTGATAGTACACGAAATCTATATGGACGTCGCATCACGGAGGTTATAGACACTCCCCAATTCGACCGCATCCGACCACTCAAACAATATACTGCTATTTTGTTTGCCGTTACTGCTAGTGCTGCTGACTGAGATGCATAACCATACATAACCGGCTCCAAGGAACCGAAAGAGCTCTACACCTTTCCTACGCCTTTCCAAGTAAATGCCGCTGACATCTCCTTCGCCACTGTATAATGAATGCCGAATGAATCTGGAAGTAACGACCACCTACGACTAAGCGGAATGAAAAGAATCATTTGCAGGCTTTTGTCGGCTGCGTTGTCGGACTCTGTCGCCTAATCGAGCCATAATCTCTCGTCTAAGCAAAACGCAACACGCTCATCTATACTACATATCTGGAGAAAACGACCTATTATGTGATAGGGAGCCCTATAAAGCTTGGACGGCAATTCCAACATCATCAACGCATCCTTCTTTACGACGCTGTGTAGCCGTAGCAATTTCCGCACGTCGGATCCACTACAAATACGAATACGTTTAAGAACGTACCTACTAGTATTGCACTAGTTACAGCGGTACAAAACGAGTTCATCTTTCGACGCTGAGTCGAATTCACGTCACACATATTTGGCGGTTATAGTATGCAACATATGTGATTGCAGTACGCAATCGTGTGTACAAGCATGTTAAACCAACAAACACACACACACACAATAAACGTTCCTCATTCAAACGGTCTGCTGCGATGAGCAAGAGTACATGGGCAAAATAGAGGAAAGATGACCACTAAATGGCTAAATACGTTATCACAGGTTCTAGAGGATACAGCAAAATGCGACACTGTAACCTTGTCGCTTTAGACTGTCCAACGGCACGTAGGTCTCGAATGTATGCTCTAGGAACAAGAAAAACAGCAATTACCTGTTATTTGGAACTAATGAGCTCCCTGAACGAACGCCTAGTTCGAACCTGCCGCGTACTAAGGCAGAGCCTCAGCGAGTGACCAAACGTACTCTGGCGAGTCTGCATAAGCATGACTAAGAGAAGAAGTCAGCAGCATGAACAATGGGAACGGTAGCATCGGACCGACTAGAAACAAATAGATACTGATTAATAGTCGTTGCTACAGAGTACGAGTTGGCCTGTCATTAACAAGGTCGGTCCCGGCGCCCGGAGGCCACGCTAGTCAGCCTCCTCTTCGCGTCTCCTTCGCATGTTAGGCGAATAAGTTCGACCGTACGCAACTTATTTTGTAGATGAGGCACGACCAGACCGGTGACCTCTACGGCTCTACACTGGACTCGTATCGTAACCTTGCTCGCCAAGATAAGCGAAGCTATCAGCCAGCTTATCCATCGCCGTGCACGTCTTTGTGCATAGTGAGTGTAAAGGGTGTCAGGAATTGCTGTCCAAATATAGAAGCAGGTGCAATTTATATTCACGCATTTTGCTTCAGCTGCAGCAGTCAAGAACAAGAATGGGCATAGGCGATTGACGAAACAACGCGACAGAATAAAGATTCAACGATAAGTTCTTCTGGGTGAGTTACTTAATCAAGGGATAAAGAGTTACAACAAAGACAAGAGTGCTTAGTAGTTCTGTTCTGATGGAAGTATCCATCTGTATGTTTTTTTTTTTTCGATGCTCTCATATTGCATTACATCCGATTGATTCCCTAAAAAACGTTAGAAAACATAAATAAGAATATATATTTATAGCACGACGCCCTAGTCCTGACTCAAATCGTGACCACATATATAATTGGGCTGCATCGTGTGCGAGTAGAATGGGACAACTGATTGCAAATACACAAATGTAGATGATGATGATCATAATCATAATAATAATAACAGAAATTTGCAAGATGCAATCAGCATTATTAGAACAGTGCTGACAGTTGCAGTTATTTAACTACAGCCGCCGATCGGTGATCAATTATCACATCCGTGCATCCTGCAAGATGCACCGTGTGCGTTTCTAGTCATTTGTGTTTTCCTTCCTAAGGTGGGACGATCAAATCATGTTGCGCAGAGAGAGCCCGTTGGCCCGTCATGGGGGGGGTTGTGGCAGCTGCTGTCAGTCCCACCAGTAAGGCGGCAACCGATCACGAGTGTCCCTCGAGACTAAAACAAGCAGATCCTTTCTTTGCGTCAGCGTTGTCTTTACTATGGATAGCGGCGTAAAGAGAAGATGGCCTTTGCAACGTGAAACTGCACAGCGAACGTGTGCCGGAAACACTCCAAGGGCAGGTGTTTCTCGCTTTGCCTCTTCTTGTTCTTTTTGTACTTGTTATCAGAGAAGAATGCTGGGGTAATCGGTTAGGTGACTGGCCGTATCACAAACTGTCGCACCAAATCCCCTCTCTCTCTTTCTCGCTCGCTCAAGATATAGAGAAATAGAAAGAGATGCAAAAAAAACAAACTATCTATGCGTTTCCAATAAACCTTGGTTCCTTCCCAAATGTCCTAATTCCTTCCTGTGAGACATACTAGAAACGCAAATCATGAGCTGGCCAAAAGCAGGTTCGCTGGAGTCCTACCACCACACCACCGACCGATAACCCGATATGACATGAGCAGTCGAGGTCGCGGCGCACAAACATGCCAGCACTTGCTCAGTCAATGTGAACAAATGTATGTTGCAAGTTGTCTCCTGCTATGGCAGATGCAGGTAATATAACGACGGTAGGTCAACGTTGCACTAGCCTATTCAGCTCACTTATCGAACGGTGTCGTGGCTAAGTGGCGTCCATTGGCGAACAACGAACCGTCCAGTCTTTGGCGTGAACGCACAATCGAACGGTTGGCCTCCACCACACACAGGCGCATCTCACACACCCAAACACACACACACACACACACACCCATATATCACGCCGAAAAAAGGAAGAATATCAGCTAATAAGTGTAGCTGCTATCTAACAGCCAGCCTTTAAAGACAGCAGTACTACTCTGCAGAGCCGACTTGCAGGAAAAAGAAGTTGCACTTCGAACTCTAGGTACCGACAGGTATCTACAGCTCGGTGACCTTTTGTTGTCTGTGTCCCATCCCAAACAAAGCAAGCCCGAGTCAGTCTTGAGCTCGCGCATGTAGCGTAATTGCTGCAGGTAGCTAGCTAGGCAGATATCTGTTCATCTGTCTGTTCAACTCACACAATTGACAACGTGGTCTGTCTAGCTCTGTGTCTGTGTCATCACGTTCAATCAATCTATCAACCAGGTGATTTGCGTGATTGCCTGTTTGCCACCAACAAACGTGTAGTACGATTTGCTTACCAACGTCTCATGTCGACGGCGTTGCTCTGTCGCAGCAGCAGCAGCAGCATCAGCAGCAGTTGAAGAAGCAGCCGCAGTTCTTTCTTGTTCCGCGCTTCCGTCGATGGTTGCTGTCCCAACGAGCAGCGGGACCAACGGACGGACGGACGGACAACAGACGGAAGGGGGGCTACACTTCTTCTTCGAGAGGCGGCGGCGGTGGCGGCGGGGGAGGAGGGAGGAGACAAGGGAAGGGGAAGGGGCGACCCGGGGGGGGGGGTCGCTGCTTGCTGAGCTCACTTTTCTCCCCGCGCACACGTATCCGTAGTTGGGTCACACAGCAATCGACCGACCGACCGACCAACCGGCCGATCTATCTATCTATATATCTATCTATCTATCAATGTATGTATCTATCTATTGATATATCTTCATCAGCAAGGAGACAGAAGAGAGAGAGGTCCATATATATACAACATGGGCATATATAGACAGACAGACATATAGATAGATAGATAGACAGACAGACAGATAGATATATCGCTATCGGTATGAAACTGTATCACATGCTCGTCAGAGTCATCCGGAGCGCATCATCCACAGCAATATTATTGCTCTTTGTTGTTGCACTGCTTTGTGCCTGCGTGCCTTCGTGCCTTCGTCCGTGCGTGTCTGCCTGCTTGCCTCCTCGCTTCGATGGCCTCGCTGTCCACTAGGCCTAGCCAGCTAGCTGCTGCTGCTGCCGCTGCTTTTGCTGTTACTCTTGCTGCCGCTGCTGCTACTGCTGCTTCCGCAAATGCGGCTGCGGGGGCCCATGTGAGGCGTTTGGGGGCATGAGCAGTAAGTACTGGAGAAGACAGGCTGTTGTTGCTTCTGTTGTTGTTGTCGTCGTCGTCGTCGTCGGGGTTATCGTCGGCGGTGTTGATGCTGTGGTTGTCGCCACTATCGCCGTCGCCGTTGCCCTCGTCGTCGTCGTCGTCGTCGTTGTCGTCGATTTTGTGGTCGTCGTGGGAAGCGACGGGGACTCGGGGTGGTCGGTCGTTCGACGAGATGCTGACACCGGCCAGAGTGTGGTTGTTGTTGGTGGTGGCGGCGGCTTGTTTCGAACTACCACTGCTACTACGACTACTACTACTACAACAACACAACAGTGGCAGCCGAAGCGGCACCAGCATGCACAGCACCTCGAACAGCAACACCAGCAACATCAACAACAGCAGCAGGAACTTCAGCGAACGCCGTGGCGACCCTCATCAAGCTCATCGAGGCCCGTCGCCGCCGCTGCTGCTGCTGCTGCCGCCGCCGCAGAAGCAGCAGCACGGGCGGCATCATCGTTCCGAAGTCGCCAGTGGCCGTCGTTGGCACACTTCTCTCGACGACAACGATGCTGATGGTGATGGTGATTTGATGAGATGGCCGGGGGTCGTCGGGGGTCGTGAGATCGTGGTCGTGGAGGTGGTGGTGCTGCTGCTCACGGATCGTGCCGGTCGTGCAAGGTCGTCGGAGTACTCCGTCCGGGCTCACAGACAACAGACAAGGCAATCGTGGTGCTGGAGCTTCTGGAGCTGATGCTGCTGCTGCTGCGAATAATGATGAACGACGATGACGACGATGATGATGATGATGATGATGTCGAGTGCGCTGCTGCTGTTGTTGCTATCGCTGTTGTTGTTAACAATGACGGCGATGATGTCGACAATGAAGATGGTCAATGAAGGCAGTGGACGAGGCAGAAGAAGGGTTACTATTCGCCTGGTTGTTAACAGTAGTCGATGGCGGTCGTTGTAGTGGTTCGATTCGACACGGACAGCTCCAGCTGCGGAGCGGAGCGTTTCGGCCCGCGCGGTTGTCGCTGCGAGCTTTACAGCCGCGCCTCGCTCGGCGGTGATGCTGCTGCTATTGTTGTTGTTGTTGTTATTGAACGCACGCTGTTGTTGTCGCCGGGTTACCCCTCGTCACAACAGCCAGCACACTTGGAGGAAGAAGAACACGAATAGGAGGGAACAAGAACACGACGACGGGGGCGACGACAACAACAACAACAATGACAACAATCAGAGCGCGAGCAAATAAGCGACTGGTCAGCAATACACGTCGGCGGGCACGTCTTCGTTTGAGCCCTCAACCAACTCTAGCCCCGAGAAGGTTCGGCGTGATGGCGTTATTGTTGCTGCTGCTGCTGCTGTTTCTGCAGTTTCTGCTGCTATTGCTGTTGTTGTTGTTGTTGTTGATGTTAGGGTCGTTGTCGTTATGGTCGTCGTTGTGGTGGTGGTCGTGGTGGGGTATGTTGGTTGTCGTCACGATCGTAGTAATCTTGGCCAGCCAGCGTGTGACAGCGACAATGACGACGACAACGACGACGATGACTACTGCCGACTACCAGCCTAGACGACGCACCGACTCGGCGACAACTAGACGTCGCGATCTCGAGCGACAACGGCGGCCGGCCGCGTCGTCGTCGGCGGCGTCGGCGTCGTTGTCGTTGTTGTCGCTGCCGCCGGCGTCAGTGCCGTTGCTGCTGCTGCAGCAGTAGAAGTAGTAGTCGTAGTAGTTCAGTGACGGCACGGGGAGAAGTCAAGGGCCGCCGAATCGAGCCCACGGGGCGGAAGGAAGGAAGGAAGGGGCCCGTGCGGCCGCCACACAAGGGCAGGCCAGGCTGGTTCGTTTGCTCGCGCGCTCTCTCTCTTTCTGTGTCCCGATGTTTCTTTATCTCTCTCTCTGTTTATCTCGCTGGCTTTCCTCGTCTCCCCCCTCTCTCTCTCTCTCTCTCTCGCACACACACTCACTTACTCACTGAACCTCCGCTTGTTCACCACTACTACTACTACGACTTCTTCGACTATTGCTAGTCCCGTGTGTTCGGGTTGGTCGTCTTGGCTAACTGCTGATGGCGCGGGCGACGAGAGCAGGCGTTGCACCAGGAGTTGTAGCAGCGACAGCAGCAGCAGCAGCAGCGGCGGCTGCAACCGAGGGCCCTGGGCGGGCGCGTTACAAAGGCCAGCCTAGTCGTTTTGCAGCCCCGCGCAAACGCTTGACACTCTCGAATAACCACGACCACGATGCTGATGACGATGATGATGATGATGATAATGCTGCTGATGATGATGAAGACAACAACCACACCGACAACAACGACGACTACGACAAAAGCAGGCAACTGCGGTAATGCTGTGACTGCTACCAATGGCAGCAGCAGCAGCACTTACGCACCTGCATGTCTGTCTGTCTGTCTGTCAGCTTGCTGCTGCTTCCACTGCAGCAGCAGCAGCAGCAGCTTTGCTTTGCTCGTAAGGATACCTACGTAGGCATTTGCTGTTAGTTCCTTCGCTAGTTGTTGTTGTTGTGTCGCTGCTGGTGTCGTTGTTGTTGTTGTTCTGGTTGTTCGTCGTCGTCGTCGTTGTCGTCGACGACGTTCATTTGTCGTCCGTTTGTTGGTCCGTCCATCCGTTGTCAAGCCCACCGACCGACCGACCGACCAACCGACAAACCAACAGACTGAACGGTAACGACTGACTCTCTGACCGTCGTCGTTCCTGGTTCACTTTATGCCTGGTTCGCTCGATTGCTAATGACGATGACGATGATGACGACGTCGACAACCACGACCACGACGACGACGACGACGACAACAGCGACAACAACGACAAGGACTACGCACGCCGCACGCCTAACGTCTAACGCACTGCTCTGGCTAGATGCCTGGTTGCCTGGCTGCTTGCTGACTGGTTATCTGGCGACCCTACCAGTCTCTGAGCGCCGCTGGCCTATCTGCCTGTCTGCCTGCTGCCCTCTGCTGCCGCCGCCGCCACCACCACGACCACCGCAGCAGCCTCTAGTGCTGCTGCTCCGCTCACAGACACCAACCAACCAAGCTAGCGATGAACCCACCGACCAACAGACCGACGGACCAACCATTCGACCCACCAGCGAGGACGACGGCGACGAGGAGGAACAGCGGGCGCCCTAGTGAGCTAGCGGCTGAGCTACAGACAGACGACAAACGACGGTCGTCCCACTGACAGACAGACAGACAGAGGGACAGAGGAACAGACCGACCGACCGACCAACCCACCGACTAACTGACTGACTGAGTGAGTGAGTGACTGACCAAGCACGTTACACTCAGGTGAACACGACGCGCCACATGTACCTACCCCACACACCACATAGCATACGCAGACAACCTGACACTCACACCCACCCTGGCAAACGCACGCACACACACGCACATGTTCGCGCACACAGAAAAACACAACCTGATACACACCCCATACACACACACGCACACGGAGACAGACATAGATCTACTACTGAGAGCACAGAGGCCATGTAGGCGCGCGCGCGCGCGGGTGCGCGGACTCGCGCACGCAACCACCTACCCATACACACACCTACCCACCCAGCCAGCCACAACACAGAAGACTCTTCGAGACGACGGCCGGCGGCATCTGCGCACGCTTACTGCCTTACACACACGCACCCACCCACACACACACAAGCACACGCACACATACACTTTTTGATACATGGCACACACACACACACACACACACAAATAGCACGCTAGTCACACAGACTGACAGACAGGCTGCCTAGCCGGGCACACTCGCTCCGGCTCGTTCACACTCAACAAAACCCACCCCCACACACATACAGATAGACACCCACCCGCAGCCACACTAACTGCACACTCACACTCTCACATTCACACTCTCACACACATACAAAGAATACGCTCGAACACTCTAAAGCACGCAGGCACATTGCACGCACTCCCTCCTCCGCCGCCGCCGCCGCCGCCTGCCACCTTCCTTCCTCCCTCCCGTTGCTGCTGCTGCCGCCGCCGCTGCCACTCTTGGCTGGTGGTGCTAATGGTAAACGGCGACCGACTGAGGTTAGCAGTAGCAGCGGAGGCTGCGGCAGAAATGGTAGTGGTGGTAGTAGTGGTGGTAGTACCACAGTACCACACACTCATCATCATCATCATCATCACGAGGCTGACGGGGGTAGCGCCACTTGTGGTAAATGACAACGCTGGCGTGGTCTTGCTCCTCCTCGTCCTCGTCGTTGCCGTCGCCATGGCCGTCCCTGCTTCCAGCGCCGCCGCGGCCGGTGCTGCTGCTGCTGCTATTGCTCGACGCCCCTTCGCTCTTTTAGAGTCCGCGCTGGTCTGCTGCACTGTTAACTGGCTCTTTCCACCACCAACTGACCCTACCCACCCAGACGCCCACCCACCGAGCCAGATAGGCAAGTCGCCAGGCAATCACCCACCAACTCGCTCGCCCGCTCGAACCCACCACCAACTCAGCTACCACCCACCAGCCCCTCCACCCACGAGCTCCTCCACCCACCAGCTCATCCACCCACCAATTCGTCCACCACCCATCAGGCAGGCCGTACGTGAACTCAATCAGCCCTGTGTCGGCACCCCCCTCTCTACTACGAGGTATACTGCTGCTGCTGCCACCACTGCTGTTGCAGCTATTGCCACCGCTGCCTTCTCTTACTTTCCACTACTACTACTACTACTACTACTACTACTACAACAACAACTACTACTACTACGACTTATACTACTACTGCTGCTTGCTACTACAACGAGCAAGCTCAGGCAGCCGAAACCACTAACTAGTACGTGATCCTGCCGGCCGTAGCTTGTATATAGCCTGTGGGTGGTGGGTTCTTTCTCGTCGCGCCCCCTTCTGCTGCTGCTGCTGCAGCTGCTGGTGCTGCTCGAACTCACAAACGCGGCGGCGGCTGTAGGGTCGAAACCGTCGACCGTCCCCTTTCAACCAGCAGCAGCGGCGGCAGCAGCAGCAGCTGCACACACAGGCCACCACCGCCAGCTCTCGCAGACGACAATCTCGCGATAGCTGCCAAACGTGAAAATGATAATGATGATGATGATGTTGTTGATGATGATGATGACGACGACAACAACCAGGAGGACAACGAACCGTTCTCACAGACCAACACAAACGAGGGGCTTCAACGAGAGCCACAGCCTTTGTCGTCGTCGTAGACGTCTTCTACCCACAGTAGCAGCGAGCGCCACTGCACAATAGTAGCAGCAGCATCAGCAACAGAATGAGGAGGAGGAGGAGGACACACAGACGCACACTCAGTGAAAAGGGCCCTTCCCCTCCGTCGCTTTTTCGTTCTAATCTGAGCGAACGAGCCTCTGCTAGCCCCTTGATGGGCCTATGCTTTCTTCTCTCTCAGCCCTGATTGTGTGAATATAGCAAGCAGGCAAGCAAGTCTGCTTGCCAGCTAAAGAGACATACAGCATTCGTTGTCCTCACCAATACCAGCACCACCACCACCGTTTTTGTCCTGCTACCCTTGCCTGCCCCCCGCGCCCACCCCGAACGGCCGTATTCCCAACGGCCTACAGCAAACGTTCATATCCTCCTCGCCACTGCCTCTGCCGGTTCTACCACCGTTAACAACAGCAGCAGCAGCACCGTTGCGCCGAGATGCCACCGAGTCGTCCTGTCTTCCAGCGGAAAGACTGGCAAGTGCGCCAAGCAGCCTTATGAGGGAAAAAGTCGAGGACGAAGGAAAGGGAAGGCTCGCTGCACGAGTTGCCCACCACCACTACTAGCACAACGACGGCGACGACCCCAGCTATATGAGCAAGGACAACAGCAGAACCAGCAGCAGTAGAAGTAGCAGCGGCAGTGATAGCAGTCGTCGTAGTAGTAGTAGTAGTAGTAGTAGGGCCAGGAGTCGTAGCATACACGGCGTATGCGACCATGCGCTGGCTTCTGTTTTGCGTGCAGGTGAGCAGCAGGCCATTCCTCACTCACTGTTAACCCTCCCTCCTACCCTTTATTCCTTTCCAGCGCCCCCCCCCCCCACCCCACGTATGTGTGGTGCAATGGAGGTGGCTACCCGCCGCGCTCAGCGTCTTCTCTACTGTCTGAACGCGGCGCATGAACCCTCCCTCCGCCCATTTCTCCCCCCGCGAGAGCTTGCCATTGCCGCCGCATACCCAAAGAGCTCCCGGCGCTGCCGTCGCAGCTGCTGCCGCTGCTGCTACTCTGATCTCTGCCACGGGGATCTTGCACTTGCAATGCAATGCCATGCTTGTTGGATGATAGCTGGCTGGCTTTCAACCCCATGAGACGACGACGACGGCAATCTGAGGACGACGTAGCAGCAACGGCTCACAGATGACAAGCAGCAAAGAGGATATGCAGGGGGGGGGGGGGGGGGGCGACGACGACGACGTGGCGGCGGCGGCGGCGGCGGCAGGGCTAGTGAGGGCGCCAACGGCTACTGCAACTGCTGCTAGTTTTGCATCGCATCTGCTGCTGCTGCTGCTGCTGCTGCTGGAGGCTACCTGACTAAGCAGGCGCGCACGACGACGTCCTTCCGAGAGCTCAATCAAGCTGGCTTAGACTCGACCGCCGATGATCATGATGATGATCGCCTCCGGCCTCGTTTCTTCTGCACCATCAACAACCCACTAGCATCATCATCATCATCACCACCACCACCACCACCACCACTACTACTACTACTACTACTACTAACACTACTATCACGACTGCTAACCAACCTGCCAACTAGACCTCCTTGCTGAACCCCCTCTCCAACTCTCTCGCCCATGCTCCTAGCCCGCTGGAGCCAGATCTGTCCGGAGTGTCTAGTCGCAGTCAGATCTAGCCGAAATGTCTAGTCTTTAGTCGAGGAGGCACCCCATCCCCCGTCCCCACGTTGCGCACGCGCACATCGATCCCGCGGAGGAGGGGGAGGGGGAGGAGAAGGAGCGGTGGTGGTGGTGGTGGTTGTAGTAGTCAAGGAGCTGGCGCCGTTTGCACCACCATTGCTGCTTGCAGCTTCGGCTATCTATCTGCCCCCGTCGCCGCCGCCTCCACTACAACTGCGATTGGCGAGCGTTCGGAGGTTCCTTCATTGCTTGGCTCGCTCGCTCCACTCGACATTGTCGTCGACATCAGCGAACCCACGGGCGGGGGATGGTTGATCAAGCAGATGGAAGCACGCACGCACGGACAGACAGACAGACATACAGACAGAGGGCGGGCGGACGGACGGACAAACAAACAGACAGACAGACAGACAAAAGCAGACGGAAGGCGGACAAACAGACACCGGCGGGCGGCCGGCCGAGTGCAGAACAGAAACGACAGTCTGCTGTCAGAAAGCGCCAGTCGCCGAACCACCACGGTTCTGCCTCGCGCTCCCTGGTAGTCCGCTTCGGCACGCCGCTGTGGAGATGATCCGCCGTGGTCTGCCAACATCGTGCCTCCTCACGGCTCCTTCGCCCCGCCGTCCCCCCGTTCGGCCGCTGAGGCAGCAACATGGCACCCACGTGACGACTCCTACCTAATACGGCTGCGATTGCTTCCGCCACCGCCCCCGCTGCAGACTGGATCGTATGATACTGCTGCTTCCACCACCGCTCCCTCCCTCAGGCCGAATTTATCGAATATCAGCGGCAACCCATTTAGTGCTAACTAATAACGGCATGACATCGCATCGTGTCGTGTCGCATGCGTTGTGCGCGTTGTGTCGTTACGCAGGCTGACGTAGGCTGAGTTTGAAATACGGCCACTGAATACTACTCGCTTTATAGCCTAAACAAGTAGCAAACCAACCAAACAAACAAACGCATGCCAGAAAATAGCTCGCATTTGCCTTGCAGCGTTTTTGCAACTGCCTGCTATGCTAGTCTGCATGCAGCCACCGTACGTATACGATCGGTTCTTGAATCTTTGGTCACGTTGAACTAGATTAGCAAGCGTTTGGCATATACTACGTTGTCCTCGTAGTCGTCGTGGTAGTCGTCGACTTCGCCATACGGCATCGCCGTAGGTCGCTAACGCTGGCACGCCCGCCTTAAATGTTATTCTTTTGAAAGAGTTTTCATTCCCGAAGTCAGCTGGGCAAGCGAGTTAGAGGTGGAGATATATATATATATCTATATATATGGAGAGGGAGGGAGAGAGTAGGCATTTGGCTATCTGCTGAAGTTTCTTTTTGGCTAAATAATAAATAGGCCGGGGCTTTATCATGGAAAATAGCCGAGCGGCAAGCGATGGCAGAGACGACGACTGAAAGTAGCGCGGCATGAGATTGTCAAAAGACTGGTAGCAGCCTACGGCAAAGATCCAATAGAAGGAAGCAGGAACAACAGACAGACAGTCAGACATTCGACTTTTCGGCATTTGGTGGACCCCAAAAACCGCAGGGGCGATCAGGGAGGCAACTGCAAACTGAATGAGCACAAAAGTAAGCCAACGAGCCCAGAGGCCGCCATTCTGGGCCGCGCACCGACGTTGGGCAGCGGGATATCCGCAGAGGCCGAACGAAAGAGAGAGAGAGAGAAATGAGAATGGCAGCAAGAGCAGCAGACGCAGTAATCGTGGTAGCCACCGAAGCCCCTCGACGCAAGAGGCAAGGTCGCCATCGTAGAAACAGTTAAGGCCAACAAGCCATTGTTCGAAAAAAATCGAGAACAATAGAAGCGCGAAGAGAGGCCGAGGCCGCGAAGGCAAGCTGCTACTGATGCTGCTGCTGGATCGAGGATATTGGCCAGTATCCTCGCCCTTCTCGGGCTCTCAGCAAGCCCGACCACCGAAACGAAGAAGTCGGTGGAACCCTTGCTTCAGGCCAACTGTCCCTGGAGGTGAAGGCGCTGCCGTTGATTGCCCGTTACACAGATGCACGCATAGGCGCACACTCGCATAAGTGTCGTATCAACACTTGCATTTTACCTTCAACTAAGCTAGATTTTAGCAGAACAAGGACTTTCGTAGTTCCTGGGAATAGATCAAAGCGGTTGAACGGCGGCGAGCGCCTGTGTGTCAAAATACAAAACGAAGATGTGATATCTGTTGAAATTAAAAATGCCACGTATTTTGTGAGTGATAGCAGTATTGTGTCTAATCGCGTTTCAAGTTAAAACGAATGAGTTAGTCTCAACAAGATTCGTGGCTGTGATCGCTGGTCCAATTGAGCGATTGTCACTTAAAAGAAGCGTTCGTTCTTTGGTGGCGCTTTCAGCCGGCCGTTGCTTTGTCTGGTTCGGCAGTACAACCTGCTGCTATCTTTGACGAAGGACGTCTTGCTTTTCACCGGTTTATTCCGATTATAAGAGCTCACAATGATACAAAGCCGTGGCGCTGCTGCTGCTGCTTCTACTACTAATACTACTACGACGATTATTTCTATTAATACTACACTGAGTGCCAGATTACCCACAAATAAATGAAGCTCCTCGCTTAGTGCGTGATGTCTATCCGCGACAGACGGGAAGGAATTCCTTCTACCTCCGGTGCATATTTGACCAAATGTCAGACTAACGGACTGTCCACTCATTCGTCCAAGATCAGCAAGCAGAAAGAGTCTCGCATCTGAGTTGGGTCGACCGAGGGTTCACCCGAAACGCGGCTGCGTCATGCCTCGCTACGCTCGCTCGCGGAGTTTCTTCTCCTGCCGGATGGTGTCCCGGATTTCCAGCGAGCCGGCGTGGGCGAGCGCTGCGGCGTTCTCTCTAAATGCACTTCACAGTTGGCTCGCATCCAAGTTCTCCGCTCGACAGTACTCCGGTCCGCTCTCTGTGCCAGCTCTCTTGTCGTCGTCGTCGTTTGCCGGCCCGGGATGCCTCGGGACGTCGTCATGATGACGCTCCCGCAGGGCAAGAGTCGAACTCCCGCTGGGCGGGCAGCAGGGCCGCACTCCGAGAATTCGAGTGTCGTCACCATGGCATGTCGCTGCCTTTGGCGATAGGTCTTTCAACACATTTCGCAAGCCCGGGAATCCCCTCCTCACTCAGCGTGCCAGCGCCAATGCAAGCCGCAAGCCGCGAGTTGAGCTTGCGGCGGTACCATATGTCTCTCTTCGCCCCTCGTTGCTTCACAGCCAACATGAAATGTCGTCCTTGACCATGCAAGTGCCGTGCGGACGACCTCAACAAATACTGCCGCGTTGTCCAGTCCGCCATCGAAGCACTACCGCAGACCAAGCCAGTGCGGCATGCCCGCACACCACGTCTAAATACAATGTACATATATATATATATATATATATATATATATAGGGGGACGCTTGCATTGGAATTATGCCGCGAACGCACATTGGTAAAAGACTGCGTATTGGACAACATACCATTGAGTACACTAACCTTAAAAGCCTTAAGAGAATGTAGAGAAAATCGCAACATGGCATTTGTAATGCACCTCTATATCGAGAGGCCTTCGTTTTGCAGTGATAGATGGAAATTGTCTTACTCTAAAATAATATGCCAGACAGCATGGGATGATTACCGTCACATCATAAACGATATTGTTAGCCTAACATTACATTAACATTACACAACATCAACGATATTGTTAGCCTAACTACTTTATCCAATGGTGAATAATTATATATATACATATATATTAGGAAGGCATCCAGGAGCATCCGGTCACACGTCTGCTTTCTAGAAGATTACGCGTCCACCGAACTTGGTTCAACTAAGCATATTAGTAAAAATAGTACAGTTTAATCAGCTTCACTCTTTGAGAGATTTGTACGGTGAAAGGGCATAAATAGACGATGCTTACAAACACTTTGCCGTCAGCGCTATCGAAACAAACCCTCAAGTGACTCGTATATATAAATGTATATATATATATATATATATATATATATATATATACATCTCGTACATAATTAGTGTATATGCATTTAATCAGTCAGAAAGTTCTTGGTTAGGCACTAAGGGGTTAATGAGCTATACTCTAGAAAAATGACCCGGCAATGCGTTGTCTTTAGGGGCGTCTGCTATTATTGTAGTCTCTATTCCTACCGAAATTTTATTGAATTGGCAAAGCCTGTGCTTTTGTGAAAAAATAAAAATAGCACCTACGAAAGTTTATTGTCTCTCTACTACCACAAAAGACTTACTGCTTATGCTTTTGCCGCAATTGTAATGGGGATTTGGATGTCAACCCTGGTGAATACCATTAATAAAATCATATCTCTCGGTAGACTGTAATTCATATTTTGCAGTTAGTGATATCGCTCTTGTAGTATGAACTTGTGACAGAACGAAACTTTTTCACTGGCCTGATATACCAGTGTGTGATAATAAAGCATACTAGGTGAAGGAAGTGGCCACAATTGTATCGAGGAGTCGTACGAGTATGTTAGAACAAAGAACTACTTCATGGACTCATTGCGATTTCGAAATATCCGATTTACAGTTTTAAAAAAATCCCTAAATACTAAATTTTCTGAATCTAGCATAAAACTGCGTGTGCAAATAGCAATAAATTAAGCACTCGCCTAGTTACAACTGGAATATAGTTAGCCTAGTATATTTAAGCAAACGTTTATCCGGTGTAGCATTTGGCAGTTCGCCGCATTATCTGATACAATTGGTTGCATGACGTTTTAAAGGTCTTTTAGCTCATGGAGCACGTTGAGTTTATTGGGTACACTAGAGAGAAAGAGGAAGAGCAAGTGGCTCAAGCGCGTGGCGACATATGACCTGCGAGAACAGTCCAGCAGAACCTGTCAGGCGGGGTTACCTTGCCGCTGTTTGCGTGTAGCTGCTACCTGAGCAACCTTAGTCAACCTTGCGAACACGGGGGCAACGCAAAAAGGAACCTGACTGACTGATTTTCGGCATGCAACGATTCGCCTATTCGGTGTCGTAGGCTCTTTCTGTGCTACAATAGAGACCCGCCTTGAGCCCATACGCTTATGAGTGTCCTAGTTTGCTTTGGCGGGACCTGAATCCCATACACGGATACCCTTCTCATTGACGCTCTTGCTGCGGAGGAGGACACAGGGAAGAGAACCGCATTGCGAGACAGGAGTCGTAGACAAGGATAACGCGGGGACAGACCATACCAGTGAGCGACAGAGTACATGTTGTCCACCCCCTACTACTACTACTATTCCTACGTGCTAATAATACCTTAGCCAAATAGCGTGTATCCTGTTTCTTGTGCTACCACCCCGCATGGCCTCGTTTGTTCGGTTCAGCGGTCGGCATACCTCAGCCGGCCTTTTCCCTCTGCTCTCCTCTGACCCTCAGTGTGTATGTGGTGGCCTCCCCGTCTCCGGCAGTTCAATGTACCTACCTCCACGCGATCCGGAAGGTCAGCTGGGTGTGCCGGCAGCACTGCGACCGATAACTTTGACTTGCCTACACCAACGTTGATTATTATTATTATTAATGTTTGTAGCGAAATCTGGTGAAGAAAACGAATCTAGCCGCTAAATGAGACAGTTGCACGCTCCCAAAAGTCCAGGTTTCTGGTATATATATATATATATACATACATACATATATATGGCTCCGGTAACATAGGCATCTGCGACGTGCAACTAAAAAAATGGTATATCAAGCAGACCTTTTAAGTAGGTGCTGAGTCGAGGCACAACGAAACGCATCTCATCATAATGTAAGCTCAGCTAAGCTAGCCGATATGACCCTATTGAGTTGCCTTTTTCTAGTCACGTTCATCACCTTTTCGTCTGTTGTGTCCGTTCTGTACTGGGCTTTCTTCCAATTATCGGGTACCATACGTACCTTTGTTCGGAAATCGCCGAGACAGCGTCATGCATTATTATCGTCAGCGAAGTGTAGAAGGTAAAAAATTAGGCTCTACTGTAAATCGGCTAAGCATGCAGTTTACGTACCGAGACAAACGCGTCACTTAAAGACTACTCAGTTACGACTGCGTTTAGGCTGCGTTTAGGCGCCAACTTATATCGACATATATCAAGTCGCAATCTCTGCTAAACAGGACAAGGTGAGCTTGTTCTATTCTCAGGACTTGCATTTGTTAGATTGGCGTAGTACGTTCTGCCGAGGCTCTGTTACACCATCGACTGCCGAAGAGAACTAATGCGCAGGCTAGCTCGTTTTTAATACTCACAGGAGGAAGCAGTTTCAACACGTACATAAGCGACGCAGGTAGTTCTACCGGTACATTGGTAGCAATACTAGTACGAATATAAAGTACTATAAAAACGGCACGTGGGCCATGCATCACATCCTCAGTAGCATAATAAGGCTCTGGACTACAATACGTGATACCCTATGAGGACAGAGCCGTTGCTGTTCCACCTTTTGCCGTCTCTCGTCACCTATCTAAGGTAAAAAGTCCAGAGAACGCTGGAACAGCTTGTTTTCGGTTATCATATCGTTAGCGCGAGTGATAACCGCCGTAGAATCGCTTAGTTATACCATTGTGCTTAGGCTGCTTGTTGCAGGTTATAGAAGCCTGTAAACCCGGCAATTATGTGTATACGTTTACACTTAATACCAATGCACTTGAATCTGCATCTATTTGTGCACAAAAGCACAAACGGGACGCCACATAAACACGGGGCGTTAATATGCGCATATTTGCTTTAAATTTACCCTAGGCAGGTTGGATAACGAGCTCATGGACGTCAATAGTATGAAATCAAATACTAGTATGCATTTGTGTATAGTCGTTTCCACTTTTATACATTTTTATTGTCGCTCCCACCGAGTGGACTTCTAGAAAACAAATGTTCTGTTTCTGCCCATTTTGGGTCTCTCAAAAACGTCCAGATCCTGGTTTCAGGTATCAGATCACTAGATGCTTACCCAAACTTCATCGCTCAAATGAAACAAGCTTGCGGCTACTACGAAAATAAGTGGGGTCAAATGGCTGAATGCATATCACAATCGGCTTTGGACATGTGCATAGTTAAGGCGACCCAGGAGCAGTTGATGAACCAGGCGAGTAACATTAAGAAGCAAGCGCTGCTACTGAGAGCTGCTATCGATCCGATGAGCGGCAAATGCCTTCCGACCATTTCCTCACCGCAGTTGGGGCCGACGCTGGACAGCATCACAGTCAGTATCGTCTCCGGTCTGCATCTGTGGAACTCAGATTGCTTTACAAATAACTGTGCGCCGGTAGCATCTCAAGAACTTCGGCTGACGCGATGAGTGGAAGCAAATAATATTGAGATATCTGAAGACGTCTCGAAAAAAACCCTCGAGAAGGGTTTCACTACCCCGTAACCTACGAAAGATAGTTCAGATTAGTTGACCTAGCGATTTCTTGCATATCTTTATTTTACGGCATCGAAAAGTTGTAAGATATCTTGTGCTTTTCTTTTGTGACGTTTAGGAAACAAGTGGCGGCGAGGGCGATAACTGAGACTAGGTGCTTGGTTCTAGGCCACGCTGCAAAGGATTATTAAAGACTTTAGGCCTAGCACTAGCGTACATGAAGCGACAACAACACCCATTATTCAACATCACGAGGTCAACTATGTTTGTGTCGCATTTTAGCGAGCAGCCTTAGGAACGTACTTGAGCGCAGTCCCTTTATCAGCGAAGAGCACATCTGCATGAGGACTCCGTGTGGACATATGTGAGCCTCTGTCTGAGGGGCGCTTGGTAGCGCAGGTCCTGTCAGGTTACTGAGAATTCATGGAACAACAGGATAGTTACGGGCTGCCTCGTTGAAAAAAATTGGCCCGCGACACAACCTGGCGAATAAGACCTCAGTGAAAGCATTATGGTCTGTACATATTCTCATGCGTCAAGGCCCTGCCTTGAAGGACAAGCGCTCGACAAACTTTCTCTATTTCTATCAACGGATAAGCCTATAGTCTTGGACTGCACTACAGTGGAAGCCCTAGGCTCCGTGTTACGTCTACTGTGCTGCCAATTAACTTAATTATGTTTTTTTTTGCAGAACAGTCTAAAGCATAAAGGTAATCGTGACAACTACAAGCTCCGTATGCAGCAACACTAAACTTCATCCCATCGAGGATGGTACATGTTGAAATAACACAGTAGTACATATTTTCATTGTTGCTCGTAGGTCGCATTCAGCGCTTTCACGCTCATCTGGAAATAAGCAGGACAGTGGCCGCCGAAATCTCACAACTGGCGACAAATGGAGCTGATAGTATTAGAGTTAGTTATTTATTTATTTCATTAACACCCGGGCTGGGTAAGTGTGTTTATGTTACATCAGAGTGTTTCGACACAACCATCAATCTAGTGTTTTGCCAGCTGTTCTATGGAACAAACCGCCGGACATACGGCGGCATGGTATTTATCACGTTGGGTCCACTATTCTTTGTATTGACATTCGTCCTGAGGTTCATGGAAACCCTCCACGTTGCACGGAACGTGATGAAATCCGTGGGCTGCAAAGGCCGTAGTTAGATTTCGCCCGCTAGTCCTCCTACAGTGCTCCTTATTGCTGCTGCCCCATAAATCTCTATGTCAACCTCACTAATTTTGGTTTGCCAGTTTCGCATATCCTTTTTCTTCCTTCTTTTGCAGATAATCTGCCAGCAGTGGGCCACCCTCTAGAACATGTACCACCCTATTTCTGATCTTAGTGTTATACAACTAATAATCCGTATCTAGGCGTACCTGCGGCAATGGCGTCTCGTTCGGCCAACCGTTCACTCATATGCCGTTAACTCATACCCTATTCGCCAAGTCGGGGCTTTCTAGACTTTGAAAATCGCCCTACTATGGACGTGGGCCACTGCGCGGCCATTGAACTAGCTAGTTATATCCGGTTAGGCAAACTTAGCCTAGGTGTAAGCTACTGCTTAAACTTTCATATGGCGCGCGGAAGACCTAGTCTTCTCCTGGCAAGAAACTGCAAAACGTCGTATGCACACTCGTCCCATAGATAATTAATATTACAACACGCACTGTGGAATTACACATGTATAATTGTAAATGAAACGATGTAATAGCAATATAAACCTCTCTTAGAGGTTCGAACAAAGACAAGCATTAAACGTGTGTATGTATATCTGTATAAATGCTGTAATTATTATTTTTTCCTAGTTCAGCTCTATAGGATACGACCATGATGGGCCGATGCATTGATCGACTATGATCAATGCATTACTATGCAAATTCCTCATTATGGTCAATTGATCTAACGTCAGTCACAGCAAAACGTTGTAGGATAGACTAATGTAATGCTTATGAACTTATTGATGTGATAGTATAATGATTAATATATATAGCACACGCCACAGGACGCTTAAAACAAAATATGGCTCATATTCTACGTCGAAGGGTAAGGTATGCGTTGCACTACACGGCGGCAACATCTATCTCTTTATTAGGTCGATGTAGCCAGCCCCAACCAGCGTCTACGTTGCTTTACTCGTCGTCGAAGTAACCGCAAGGTGCTACGCGAGGATGCGAATTTAGCGCACAACAGGAATTGCATAACGGCGCAAATATTTGCGTGGGATTCGCAACCGGTATCATTTTGGTGATATGTGCAGGTTAGTTAGCTTATATTCCTGGTCGCCCACGCATGTATTTGATTATAGATGTATATGATAGTCGACTGCTGCTAGAAAATGCTATTACGGGTGCAGACGTATGACGCCATCATTCGTCTCATCTAGAAAATCCGGCGCTGCTCGTGCTCATCTAGCAAAACTTCAAAGCCTTTAAGCACCATAGATACTAGTCCAAGGGAAGCATCGCCTACCCGTCGTAACTCTACGTTGTTTTATTAGCAAGATCATCAAGAGCATCTACCGTAGGGATGGTTCGATCGAATATTAGTAGTAGTAGTAGTCCAGATATATATGTGTGGGGCCGGGTTTGTTGCAACCAGAACACTAGAAGACAGGAAGTGAAGATGGCTTTTGTCAGTGACAAGCTACGACTATTACCGAGCGCCATGCTGAGCCATGCTGGGGCCTGCTCCGCAGCCTGTGTTTGTGCGTCTGTGCTGGGCTGGCTGTGTCTCGCATGAAGCCAATGTTTAAATCATTACATAGCGCCAGTATCATTATAACAACTGCAGCAGCAGTAGCAGTAGCAGCGATGTAGTAACGGCGGTGGCGGCGGCGGCCGCGACAGTGGCAGTCAACGCTGTCGGTGTTAGCGCTACCGTCGTCGTTTACTTCGTCGTCGTCGTCGCCGGCGTCGTTATCAATTCCCGACGATGTGCCAGAGTTCTAAATCCTCAGTGTCTGGTCAGGCAGGAATCATTCATTTGGCGGTGAACGACGACTGCGCTTAATGGTCCGCGAGGTGGTGGCTCGAGCTGGCTCTCCCATCACCTCCTACCTTCCAAACACCCGTTCTCCCGGCTGGCTCCCTTGCGGGCTGACGCTGCCAATGACTCCAACCCTCGGCTGTCGTCGTCGTCGTCGACGGCGGCGGAAAAGCATCCTCGGAAAAGCGCTTCTCTATTCGTCCCCTTCTCGCACGCTCCCTCTCTCATAACCACCGGCCATCGCTGGTCCAGCTAGCCCCGTTAGCTGCCGCCCCGGGGGTGAGCGGGGGTTGGCTGCGCGTAGCTAGGTATAGTAGCCGTATCTGCCCGGCGACGGCCATCTCTATTCGCCGCGTTGGTCTGGCCACCGACCCGAACGCGATGAAGATGGTGGTGGTGGTGGTGGTGATGACAACGGCGACCTCGACCACCACCATGGCAGAGATGGAGCCAGCAAAATGGGAAAAAATGAGATAGGGCGGGAGAGAGAGAAGGGGGGGGGGGACATTACAATGAAATATTACCGGCCGAGATTAGAAGAGACCTACATTTTCGTTGCTGGCCTCCCTGTGGGCTTCAGACGGGCGCACGGGAGTTCAGCCCGGACTGCAGCCGCTCGTGCCATTTTACTCGCGTCCGTCGTGTCCAGGTCAGTTCGACCAGAAAAACAGAACCCAACTGGTCGACGGTGACTCGTCACGCCGCCACGCCTGCAGTCGTCTTGTAGTTCTAGTCGTAGTGAGACATGCGCGCTTAAGCTTCACCGCCACTCAACACGTTACATATGCATGAATGTATCTGCGCCATGCCTAGTGTATTTATGATAGACGGCTAAATAGATGGAAAGATTAACACGCTCACGCGTTGTGACCTTGAGACCAGACGCATGTCAGTATACCTATCATTCGTTATTCCACTTCAGTGTTAGAATCACACAGCGTACAAAAACGCTCTTGAAGGTGACGCCTCCCTAACACATTCTCCGACCGACTGTTGCATAGCCGACCGGCTGTCTTTGGTATAAACGAAATAACAACACGGCCATCTTGCACTTTAACTGAACCTATCGCAAAAAAAACACATTATTTTTATCGTTAGTCTTCACTAGTCCGCGCAAGGAAACAAGCTCTGTAAGTACAGAAATGAACTCCCCTTCCTTAAAAGGTCTGCCTCGAAAGACGTCAAAATTTTTCATTTATAGTGTTTTGTCGGTCGTAGACGTTTTCACGTAATAAAGTGTTTACATTTTTTTGTGTAGTAAATTATGAGTTTAAATTCAACTCACTGGCAGATAGCGCCACTAGGGCGAACACTAGCACAACTGCTGTACCCGCAATTGGGCTGCGTACAGATCATTCTGTACAACGAGAGAGCCTATTGAATCGTATTAGATTTTCTGGAAAATTTCGAATGGATGTTTCAATCTGTAAGACAAATCCCTTAAAGGTCGCCTAAAAACAGCAATGGATGGTAATCATGTGACCCATGTAAAGGCTGCAATTAATAACAAAAATGTGATGTTATAATATGCATTCGTACGGCATAGAGGTCATCTGGACGAAGCTAACGCCGGCTAACCTGACTACCCTTAATGGAGTTAAATCCGCGTTTCTGAAGCGAGTGCTTGGGGTGCACAGCTCAGCTCGTAATAGACTCGTGTACTTGCTGGCAGATACCCCGCTGTTCGTAGAGGACCTGAAGAGGCGACTGAATCTCCCTGCGACACCGGGATACGATCGTTTCATCAGTGAATACGAAGTTAAAATGGCAGAAATTGATCCAGAATTTTACACAGTTGGGGCAATGACATCAGATTCATGGAAAGATGTAGGTAGGACTAACCGCCATATTGTTACGCGATTTGCAGTGCACGGGTATCACCACGTCGTGTGTGGCACAGTGGGATTCCATGAGCCGAATGAATCTTGTGTTTGTAAAAATTGTAGCAATCCATGTTCAAAGTATCACGCCACTCACTGTATATATTTCATCTCGTTATCACGATTGGCGAATGCTTCTGGTAACTTACGGCTGTAAATATGTGTGTTACGGCTTATTTGTTGCCAACGTGTTTGTTTGTATGCAGAACTTGCAGTGGTCAGGCGTTGGCTTCTTTCTACAAAAGTGAAGCACCAAGGGTTGGCTGAATCGAGCCCGGTGGCGTGGTGGCTTAAGTCTGCACCTCGCAACCGGAGGAGAGACCTAGGTGCACGGGTTCGAGCCCCACCGTTGCACATTTGTATTTATGGGGGTCCGTTTATGAAGCAATGTGAAAAATAGTTCCGTGGACGTTAAATCTTGGCTGAGGGTCAGCGCAAAAACTTTTAAGGGTTGGTCGACAATGCGATGGTCGTTATATCCTTGCTCTCTGTTTGTATCAAGGGATCGTCTCCAGGGGCGAGCATATGCCGATGGTCAAATTGAAATAGGGAAAGGCGGTGAGAGCGAGTGGTGCACTACAAGATGTCTGCTAAAATGTTCACTCCGCTCACGGGATGAGCAGCTTTCGACAACAGGGTTAAAAACACAAAGGCTTTTATCGCCACATTTAGAGTCAAGCTGGTAAAAATGGCATCGTGCGAAATATTAGAGAGAAAGTCGATTGAATTCACGTGAGTCGGTTCTGCAAGCTGGGAAAAAAATCGAAAGACGCGATTTGGAGGTCCGGTTCGACGCATGGATATGTCGCCTCAGCAAATTTTGAAATAATGAATAATTCTATTTTCAGAAGAAAAAATACAATTCTCCCCGAAATATTTAAAGATCGATATAGATAATTGTAAAGCCCGTTAAAGTAAATATTTTTTACAATGGAATATGGTCTCTGAGAAGTTTTGTTTCGGTGTGAGAGTGATATACCGCCTCGCGACCGGACGAGACACATAGGTGCGCGAATTCGAGCCCCACCGTTGCACATATGTGTTTATGTGGGCGCATTTCATGACGATAATTTTGATGCCAAATCTATGAATTGTGATTCTGAGCAATTTAGATTTCTCGGCGGGCATGTTCAATTTGAGTGCATACATAACCGACTTACTCTAACAGATGAATTACTCGTTATAGCTTTGGAAGCACACACAACCATTTATTTTCTCAAAGTAGCTGTTCGAATGTGCCTCCGCGAACCATTCGGCAAAATCGGCCAAGCTCAGTTTGCTCACTCTACTGCTCCACCCTCTCAGAGGCCATTGCGATGTACTATTGTGACGGAGCTATCCACAATAAAATAAGAGAATAACCACCCAATGTTGATGCAGGACGGCGCCAGTAAGATGACACGACAGCCGACAGAACGCATTGGCGAACACGCACTTCAACGACGCAGGGATCGTTCACAGCCGCACCATCGACGCCATCATAACCCCGACATGAGGCTGCTCAGCCACATCAGCTATCATTAAGGCCAAGCATCAGGGCGTTCACTACCGCGTACCTGTAGCGTCATAGCCTCAAAGTCGCCACACAGTCATTTATACATGAACTCAATATCGACATGCCCGCCGAAAAATCTTAATTACTCCACAATCGCGACTCACATTGTCATAGATTTGTATCACACAAATAATCGCCACAAAATGCGCATTTGCCTGGTTGTGTTAGTTTTGAGCGCTGTGACCGGTCGTAGGGTTATAATTTTGAGGTACTGAGCGTGAAGGCTAATAATTTGTGAATTATCCTCTTAACTTACAAATTAACTTTTTTGGCCGGCGTTTTATGTTTTTCAGAAAAATCGGAATTTTCTCGCGAACACGACGATGTGCTTAGTTTCTGTATCGGAGAAAGGTTGTCTCGCAATTGCACATGTTGTGCTCCTATGTCGCACATGTTGTGCTCCTAGATGTACAATAATATCAGTGCCAAGGAGTTTAATAAGATCACCCCCACTCTGAAACAAGCCTTCTCAGAGACCGTGTTCCATGGTAGAAGTATTTAGTTTAACGGGCGAGAAGTTCTACAGTTCTCTATATGGATCTTCAAATATTTCAGGGAGACCCTGTATATCTATATATATATATATATATATATATATATATATATATAGAGAGAGAGAGAGAGAGAGAGAGAGAGAGAGGGGAAGGAGACGGTTAGCTTGGTGTTGGTATTGCGTTTGATTCACGTTTGCGTCGTCGTCTTCATGCGGTTACGAAGTCAGGGCAGACAGGCGGAGTTAAACTTTCTCTGGGCGTCTGTTCGTCGTGCATTTCTCTATTTCTGCAGTCTCCTTGGAGCGTGTCTCTTCCACGTCATACTCCAGCAGTTTTCATGCGCGTGCGTTTTTTTACATATGGTTACTCATTCTCCTCTGTTGCCCAAGGTGGCGTGGATGTCGCAGTCTCATTGCATCTATAGCTAGCTCACAGTGAGCTGACGTCTGCTCACATTGACCTAGCTGACTCGCTAGATCCTGCTATCCTGTACGTAGGCTATTTCTCGTTCGTAACCCAGAGAATTCCATCTGAGGCAAGTCTTTGCTGTCCAGTTCCAGAAGTCCGGTCTGATCTAGTGGGGCTTTATTCAGACGGCGCTTCACAATCCCCCGGGATCTCGCCACAGCCGCCTCATCTTTGACGCCTTCTCGCACTTGGTGGTGGCCTACTCGTACCGTTTTCCACTACTTTGCAGCTTTTTCCATTCCCTCGTTTCGGGTTCTCGAAGGGAGGATGAGAAGTCCTCCTCATTCGGCAAGCGTGGAACCAGACGAACAAGCAACGGAAGCAGTCGACTCGAACAGTGGAAACCCGCCAATGATTGGCAATCGATGAGGAGTTCCCCCACTCCATCAACAATGAAGGAGACCGAAGAAGAATTTCTTGGCCGAGAATTTCTTGGTACAAAGCGAACATGACTTTGGTTGCAAGGTTATGTATCAGCACTCGATGAGCTAGGCGCTAGAAAAAAACGCCAAACAACCTAAGGGAACTGTTGTCGGGTTCGCTTCAGACATGCGCGCGTAAGCGACAGATATAGAAGGCGAACGGGATACAGGCGGGACAGGTGTTAATACGTGCCATCACCAGGTGCGTCGATTGACTATGGGCGTGCCACCGCCGCCGTCGACGATGGCCAAACGCAAGCTGCTTCCCCCGTAATGTCAGACTAGAAGCTAAACGGTGCAGATATTATCGCAGCAACTTACAGAAAAGTCGGCACCCAAAATACAGTGTGCGGCGACAACAGTGGGTATGCGGTATGGAACAACAAAGGAGCAAATATGTCGTGATCTACATAGATCACGTCTGTTGCCATAACTTGCAACTGCATATAGTTCATTCAGCAAACGTAGACGTTCAGTCCACGATATTCGCGTAGGTCAGTTGAAGCGTATCAAAAAGCTCGGGTCATTATCTTGAGGGTCACCAAATGCGCCTTAATAGACCAGCTACATAACATGTTTATTTTTGCCCTGTTCGGTAAACGATGTTTGCTATTGTTACCCCTCTTTGTTGTTACTGATTCTATTGCTGTTGTTATTGTTGTTGTTGAGTACTTGGGCACTTCTTGCGGGTGCCGTTGGGTTGATGGTGGTTCAGTGGTGCCACATCCGCCTCTTATGTGAGCGCTTGTAGTGGTCGTAGAGGATATGTGGAAAAAAAAAGAGAAAATAAACGAAACAAGCAGAACACGACGAAGCAAGCGAACGAACAGCCGAACGAACGATATCGAACGCACCGAAGAGCAACTTCGGTCGGCGTCGGATATAACGGCAAGATAAAAGCGAAGACGCCCCTTTATCGCAATTACATTCGGTCGACCAATCCGGGACCGCCCCGCCCGGCTGGCAGCTACCGCCACAGGCCAAACCCAAGACAACTATCAACACCTACCTCCCTTCCTGCCTCGCTCGCTCATCGGAAGCCTGTGTGCTTCTCCGCAAAAAGAACCGGTGGCCGACGCAGATAGATCCAGGGTAGCGAGCGATGCCTTAGCACCAAAATCACAACAAAAACGATAACAACAGCAATAACAACAAATAGATTAGCGGAGGAATGCTAAGCAATCAAGGGACGGAAACGCACTCACCCGTAGTGTTTCTACGGGTCTAACGAATAAGGCGTTAAGTGATTGTCGTCCTTCCCAAGTTTTACACACGTTTAGTGCGTGAGATAGCAGCGTCGGCCACGCCTAGAGCCTGGCTGACCTTGCAGAGGACCTACAACTTGCTGAGGAGCTCAACAAAAGTTGAGCTCGTTTTCCGTGCTGGCAGGTGCCTGCCCAGGACAGCTATCTGGCATGACAGAACCAAAGATAAGATGCAGGGGTGTCAAAAAGGCTCTGAGTTTCATTTTGAAAATTGCTAATTTTAAGCATACGCGCCTTCTTCGAATTGGCACGGCAGTAATTCAGAGGACAAGTGCGATAACGACACGCGTGCTTCGATGCCGTTGCAGTGTCAAAGGGCGTCTAGAATCAGAAGCCGGTTATGACTATAACAGTAAACGTATTCATGTGGTTAACGCTATTTGACGTTTTATTGCGTTCTTATATAGCGAACTCCGACGATTAGGCAATTTAACAAAGTATGTGATTGATCTGGGTATGACGGCCTTACTAACCCGTGACAACCTTGCCTCGACTCGATGAAGTTGCGCAAACTAACCTTGGTGGCTTGTACCATCCTATTAATGTAGTTTGCATAAAGGCCAACAGTTACTGCACTACGTTTTAATAATTGAGAGAGACACCTAAAAACTGAACACACCAGAAAGGTTCATTCTCATTCATAGGTCTGATTAACAGGCTTTGCATTTGATCAAAATGTTCAATGCAAATCAAAGTGTCTATGCAAATCGAACAATTTTCATTCGAATTTGTAATAAGGGAAATGCCATTACGTACCGTCTTTGAATCAATATCTAAATCGCGTAATATTTCACTTTGCGTTATTCTCAGGCTTTCGCTCCTACCGATTTCATACACGACTGATTATCAGCGCGTCCGATCTGATTCATTATATAATTATGTTGTTTTTTTAAATATTATTTTATTATATCTTTAATATATGATGTTTTTATTGCACATATTATATATAAACGTTTTGTTATAAAAAAATAAATAGCAATTTAAAATAATTATTAATTATTTGGGAGATGCAATAATTATTATTTTTGTTCAAGTATATTTGATTAAATAGTTAACACTATATACATATATATATATATATATATATATATATATATATATATATATATATATATATATATAATTAACTACAAAATAATAAATACACAATCAATACCTCATTTGGTAAGAATTAATTCGGCAGATGCACACTATCCTTATCTGTAATCGGCTTTTGCGAAATTATGGACATGCTTAACATGTTGTAACTCTAGCAGTGGTCGGAAGGAAACAACACAATAACAACAACAAGAGCTATAGCGGCAGCAGCAGCAGCCGCCCTCGAGAACGTACAATGGTGCATTGCAACCCGTTCGTCTCATACACGCGGTCTTAAGCATGTCTTGCTCCTTCACACTTGGCAATCGGGGTCGTCGTTCTTCACTATAGCTATAAGAATCATTTGCCCATTTCCTGTCGTCTGTCCGCCTTTGAGACCTACCCAGCGGGGTCCCGACATAGATAGTAGTTTGACTACAAAGGACCGTTATAATATCTGTCTCTGTATATATATATATATGCCCATGTTTTACATTCATTAGCAATTCTGCATTTTTGCCACTATTTTGTAGCACGTCGCCGGGTGGCAAGCGTCTCGTTACGCGCGCCAGCAGAGCAGACACCACTCATTGGACTCATTCCGGGTGTCCATCCTGTTGGTGTCTCGACACCACTGCGTCCCGCTAAAACAGGGCCGAAGACCGAAGACGACAATCAGGGCTGAAGCAACGGTTGGCTTAGCCCAGACAAGCCCACAGACGAGACGATGAGGAGAGCCCACAAAAAAAGAAAGCTGAACGTCGACGTTGCCGCCGTACGTCGTCCAATTCAACGGCAGAAATATTTCCGGTGCGCTGTCCTGGAAGAGTCCTGTCCGTCGGCAGATATCAGCCAGCTCCGGTCGCACCGCTACCGCATCAACCACGACCGCAAGTCGGTCGAATGAATGGCTTCTGCCTGCCTTGTAGGGGGGGGGGGAGGGACGGGGTTCGCTAACTAGAGGAAAGTCACTGTTTCATTGTCAATGTTGAGCGCCATCTAGCACCGAGGTGGCCGAGATCTAAGGCTGACACAACAAGATAAGATTAAGATGAAGTCGTTCTCTTAAAAATACACATCTGGAGCAGGAGGAAACCTGCAGATGAGAAAACGGAAATGAGAGGCTGCATATCACGGCAGCCAAACAGCCTCCTCCACCCACTCGTGCTGACCGCGGCGCCTATTCTGTACAGACAGTGCAATGGCACACTAGATGGTGCCCGGATCAAACGACTGGACATGTGGTGCTCCAGCCACTTCTTGCGGCATTTTTCGTGTTTACGGAGACGCTTTGCCTTTTCAATGGCTCATCTGCAAAATTGAATATTATCTGAACGGAGTAGGAGGCTGAGTAAACAGTTATATTAATGCTTAATTTGTTTAGACATACACCAAACATTTATTTTTTACCCAACTTTTTTTCCCACCCGCAGCAAATAGACACCTAGACAACGTAAAGTTATCGCAGTTTTATCTTTTACCGTTGACCATTTAGAAATAGTTTCCTACCTATACTGATCACAAACTTTGCGCAATGATAGTCTTAGCAGACTTGCAGCCGGATACAACATTTTAACTCTAAACATGAGAGGTTGGCTTGCTTTATTGCCTCCAAGCGCGGTCCATTGCTCTCCCGACTTGTAACAAATATGAGGCACTCTACTACCAATCAAATATGAAAGTGGCAACCGTGTTGTTCTTGTTGTTGTTTTGTTGTTGTTGTTGTTGTTGTTGTGAAACCTTCTAGGAAGAGTGGAGCGGCGGCCAACTAGCTCCGAATCGCTTTTGACCCACAGACCTTCTGGCCCTGGTCTCATACTCTTTCGTCTGTCGTACTGGCTACACTGACGGGTGCCGGCGATCCGCTGCCTTCTTCAACTGCCGTTGCGTTCGTTACTTTAAGGATCCCGCCCAGTGAGTACTGGACGAGCCGGAGGGTGCAGCCAGCGAGCCAGCCAGCCAACGTCAAACTAAAGTGGAGGTGAAAGAACACGGAAAGCAGCAGCAGGAAGCTTTAGCGTACCGACGCCTATGCGGCACCGAAGCGACATCCGCAGCCGAATAATAGACTATTTCTTCTTCTTCTCGTCGTCGTGACTGCTTCACTACCACGACGGCTGCTACAACGAAAAATAGACCTACAACTTGTCCTACTGCGATTACGAACTAGGCTGTTGAATTTGTCCTCAGCCAGCGAGGGATTATTTGCTTGCCTGCCGCTACGAGAAGTATGCGGGCAGGTGTGACGGTACTCGTCCACGATCTACGGGTTAACTGGCTGAACAACAGCATGATAGCTGATGGCTGATGGCGAAGAACGCCAGGTTGGACAAGGTGGTACGCACCATTTGCAACCGCCGTACGGGGAGCGTTTCATTTCCACCATAGGCGATTGAGTTGCCATTCTGTTTCAGGCTTGAAACTGCCACTCAAGCGTACTGCAAGCGTGCTCTGGTCGTCGTCGTCGTGGTTGGTCTTCCTTCTGGGACGACAGAGAACCACCAGGCAAGATCTTCTAGCAAGAGTTCGTTATGAGAGTAACTGAGTGTAATAAAAGAGAGGGCTGTAGAGTTGTGGCGTTGACATTCGTGCCATTTGTGATTTTACCATAGATAGTTTACAGTTAGAGTTTAGGGTGAGAAAAAATTTACCACAATAAAATAAGAAAGTACGTAGTTCTAATCAATCTGTCTTTGTGCGTGCGCTATCCTATTGAATTACTAAATGTGCACAGAAGGAGGCCAATAACACTGGCAACTGTCTATAGTGGGTCGGCTCCATTAGAAACATACATACAAGTTGTATCCAACTGTTAATATAAACAGCAATTCGACTCAATCATACAACTTATAGAGGAGAGCCGCGAGTACTTACAATCGAATTGCAATATTAGCAGGGGATAGTATAAGAATAACCAGTTAGGAGGGGGAAGCAGCAAAGGCGGTGGTCAAATTATAGATGTCATGACAGTCATTTCGATTTTGTCCCAACTGTTGTCTTCGTCTAGGATAGCAGTATGCCTTAATATAACAAGTTGTCCGAAGCCCAATTAGTCTTAGCAATGCTCTTAAATATAAAAAGTACTAGTCGTAGAAGTGCAGCGTTGAAGGAGTTAAGGTTAGAAGTCGACTTATTGCAAACTAACAAAATGGCTATCTTGTTTGTGGCGTTCTATTGTTTATTTTGCGAACCCTTCTGAACCAACTAGTTTAACTCCAAAGAGTTCGAATGTTGAGAACTGCAGTCGTATATAACATATGCGGCATTGAGATAGCAGCAGTATTGGTAGAGTAAAGGGGAAGTTGCAGGGACAGTGTGGGTGAAGTTGCTAGCGACCACTATACGAGAAATGGCCAATTAGATTCCAGCGCGACACATATTTAGCCGAGTGAATTCTCCTCAAGTTTTCAACTGTGGCTTAAAGTTGGTCTCAACAGTTAAAGTCGGTTTGCACTCGGTGTGCAGCGAATCAGTGACGTGCCACAAAGAAAACAAATCACGTAAAGCCGTGATGCTTCTTGAAAGCTAGGCAGAGTTTTAATTAATTGAGTAGGCAGTTTCACATGAGAGGCATTACTCCCGGCATCTTCTCTGACGAACCAGATCGTTAAACAGCAAGTTTCTTTGAGAGTGCTTTGAATTAAGCTAAGTATCCGAAGCTGAGAGCCCCGACGCGTAAACGGCCAAGTTAATTACTGCGGCGGGACGTTCACCACGATAGCGGGAGAACTTTTTACCTCACTAAGGAAATAACCAAGGTTGTATGAATCGAAACATCTGTATAATGCCTAGTTAAAAGCACGATACGGCCAGTGTGCTAACTATTTTGTTAATTAGATGGCATAATTGATAGAGAACTGGCAAATTTCTCTAAAAGGCTCACCCATCTAGGGGGCCATGGCAAGCTATTAATATATTGCCGAAATACCCTTGAGGACGGAAAAAAGGAACTAATTCTGTTGTGTGCCTTGGCTCTGTAAATACGTCTTGCGTCACTGCGTGCTTCCGAGATCCGCAAAATGGATTGTCAGAAGTAGAAATTAATTGCAACAACAGTGTGATAACAGTACCTAAATGGATTGCCTAACGACGCGTACGGTTGCAGTGGAGTTGGCCTGTTAGTACGGTCGCCACGAGGGATTCATTGATATCCGCAAAGTAGATTCATTCCTCTTCACAAACCGCGATAGCGAGACAAACACTGCCTATTTCGACGTCTGGCCGTCTGCAGTCGTTTCAACTGTGTCTGAGAAAGGCAGAGCCATAGAAGAGTACAGAGGGCAAAACGCTGAAAAGCGTAACCAGATTACAGATGTTTATTCGGTCCACTGGGTCATTCTGTTATTGCTGCTTGTTGTTGTTGTCGTCGTTGTCGTTGTTGTTGTTGCTGTGTGCGCCTCTAAGCGGACTCGTTACGTACCGCTACGTACTTCTGCGGTTGTTTTCGTTGTCGTCGTCGTTGTTCACGCTTTCTTCGCTAGCCGCTCCCCCTTCCCCCCAGCCATCATATTTCTCTTTCTCTCTCGTTTTCTGTCCAGCTGTTATCGGCGTTCTCGGTGCGCAGACTCTCAGGGGAAGTAGTTGCCTGTCTGTCTGTCTGTCCGTCTCTATGTATGTACATCTCCACTAACCGCACCACCATGATGATCATCGCAGTAATCATCAGCCAAATCGTGGGTGGCCGCACTTTGCGGGGGTGATTCGGCCGACCGGCGTTTGGGCGGTGGGGAAGGGGGGTGATTTGCCCATCCGGCCGCTATTGTGATCCACAAATTTTGCACGGATCGACGAGCCGCGTGCCAGTCGGTTTCAGGAAGCTTTTCGCCGCATCCCGCACCCCATCCCCCACCGCTCCGTCGCTGCCGCTAATTCGCTTGCTCGGTCTATAAGGATTTTTCTGCTCCCTGGCCATGAACCTTTCTTGGTTCGTTCTCTCTCGTTAGACGCTGTCAGACGCTTCACCACCAACCTACTACGTCTACAACTACCAGCAGCATCACAACACTACCGCTACTTAACGACGTAAATCAGAGAGATTGCGCCCGTTTGCGATGCCACATTCTGGCCTCATGGACACTGCTTCTTCCGCTTTACTTGTTATTCGTCACTTACGTGCAGCTTCGTCAATCAGCAAACACAGCAGAAAAACAGAGACAGCATGAGGAAAAAGGGGAAGATGATAATAATGATGATCAAAGAAAAACAAGAAGAAGAAGAAGAAGAAGAAGAAAACGCAAGCAACTAGGAAAATGAAAAAAACACATTATAGTTGGCTTAGCGTCATCCATTCGACTTAGCAAACTCGGCCAGCACAGTATAACTGACCGGTTACGGGAACCAGATTTCGTTTCTGATCGCCGTGCTCTGCGTATCGGAGCAGAGTATTGAGACGCTACGCCTCTACTACGCTGGTACCACAACCACAATTGACAGTGCTACTACCGCTACAGAAATCGAACATTGTGCGTCGTCAGAGAGCCTCGTAGCGGCTGTATGCGCTGTCGGTCTGCTCTATAGCACGTGACATAGCGGGGGGACAAGAACGCAGGATCATCATGAATGTTGACAGAGAAGCCGCCGCAGGATTCATTGATGAGCGAGCCACTTCTCTGGCTTGACTGGCCGCGCTCGTCCTGCAAGACGATGGGTAACGGCAATGGCGGCGGCGGCGGTGGTTGAGGTGGTGGTGGTGGTGGAGGTGGTGGGGTTTCATTGTGCGGCTGACTGCCCATCCACGACCACCACGACTGGCAACGTCTCGTTACATTGTCATGATAATTTTGCGCCTGTCCAAGCGTCTGCAGTTAAGTGTATATCGAGGCTGGCCGGCGTTTGAGCCGAAAAGGTTTGTCTTCGCTATCGGCGTGCGCTGGTGGGAAGAAAGGTGAGTTTTGGCTGAAAGACCGGCGAGAAAGAGAAGCAAGCAGAAGGGCTTTTGCAACGAGTGCTAAGAAAACTGGTCATTACATCGGGCCGGACTCTCGGCACGCCGCACAAAAGATTGTACCGGTAGTGTGTGGCGATATGCCATCCAGGTGAATGACAAAGCGCCCCATGAAAAATCGGTGGGTAGCGCGCTTGTCAAATTCTCGATGAAACATACTCTAATTTGCGCGCTCTGTCGGCAACACGAAAATAATCATTGGGCTGATGTTAGCTCTCCTAGAAACTCGACAAAATTTTAAAGCGCTAAAATACTAAAAGTACTCATCGAAGATGGGCGAGCCGATTACAGCACATATGCAATCACGCGCCAAAAGCCGACACAAATACCATATACATTAAATTCGTTTTACCAAGTATACCTCATCGACGAATGACCATCTAGATTGATCCACAGTACACCCTGAGTGCATATGTGTATCAGTCATAAATGAAGCTGCGCGTGTTCTTCGAAGCAGGCATAAGTTGCGATCGCGTCAAGAGTATTGGTATGACGTCTCCTTAATAGCGCGGTATTTCTCATTCAGTAGTCTCGATGGTTGTACCTTAACCGCGAGGACCTGCAACGTCGCTTCAATCTACCCGTGACGAAGGCCTTTCTTGCAAACCTCAAGGATTAGGAGGACAAAATGGCGGACATTGACGTAGAGTTCCTTAACACGGGGGCAATGAGGAATAGTGGGTGGAAAGGAACACATAGGCTAAACAGACATGTTGTGACCCGATTCGCCATTCATGGTTTTCACCACAAGCTCTGTGCGGAGCGGGGTTTCCATGACCCTTGCGATAGTTGTAAATGCTCTAGATGTGGGAGTTTCTGTGATAGATACCACGCGGCTAACTGCCCCCTAGTACAATCGCTGGGAAGCCTGGGGTGCTGACATGGCTGAAATGTTTTTATTCTTGAAATGACTCTAGTCTAAGTAATAAGTAATAAGTAGTAAGTAATAATAAGTCTAACCCTTGTATAAGTACATGGATATACATAAGTACATGGATATATATGTGTTGTTACCCTTGTATAAGTACATGGATGTTTTTGACTAAGTATTTGACTGCTACCTACAAAGGTGAATACATGAAATTGATTGATTGATTAACCGCGTTTCAAACGAAACTATACGACTAACTTTGCGACAATCGATCGGCAGTCAGTTTTACGGCACGTGATAATTTGACAACGTGCCGATAGCATGGTGGTTGAAGTAGCAGTGGTAACAGAAGCAGCAGCAGCAGCAGCAGCAGGTGTTGCTACTGCGGCAACAACAATAGCAGATGTTACTTTCGGGTTCGTTGGCGATTGCTCTTAGGAGTAATTGTGGCTGTCGAACCTATGGTGGCGCTGATAAACAACAAAGACCTGTCCGTCGCCCGGCTTGAACATATTATCGGCTCGATCTGTACGCGCCAACAAAGTGAAGGCGGTAGCCTGAGGGGCGTCCAAAGATCGCAGATACTTGCCAAACTTGCCAACTGCTACGGATGTTGCTGTTGCTGTCGTCGCTGCTGCCACGATACGCCGTGTTTGAAGTCTCGCACACATCGGACGTGGAACCGTGGAAAAGGCCGAAGGTGCTCTAGCCCGGCCGAGCAGATGCCATGGCAGTGTCAGCTGAGCGGCGAGATCGGCGGACACGTGTCGATCCTGCGTGTGCCCTTTCTGCTGATGGCGGCCGACAGCCGATGTCATCCGGATGAGGAATATAGCGTTCGGTTCGAAGAGAGGGCTATATTTAGCTGGCCAGGAATAGGAGACCGCCTCTCTCCTTGGAGGAGGTGCTAATGTGTCGACATAAGACAGCTCCTTCTGTCCTCCTGGACCGTTCTCTGTCTGTCCTTAGGTCTCTCTGCTCGTTCGTACTCAACGGTCACTGTGGCACCCGCTGTTCAATATCATCACTTTGGTAGACTCTAACCAGAGAAGCTCGTTGCTTGCTTATGCACACTCGGCGTGTGTTCGTATGTACGTACGTCCCGGGGCGATTCTACTGCTTCGTGAGAGAGTAAGAGACACCACAACTCTTACAACACAGCCATCCCAGGCAAACCTTCTGGCCAAAAATGGCCCAACGCGTTGTGTTTTGCCGTGCGTGTCTCAACACTCCCTGTCGCACAAACGTATTGGAATTTACCAAACTTAATACGAAAAATGAATTATTAATTATTACTACATCACCTTTCGGTATTGTTAATTACGTTAATACGAAATACATAACTAATACTAACATAATACGACAAGTACACAGACCCTGTACAGAGACAGCCCCCCCCCCCTGCAGAGAGACCGACGAACAAAGTACAGGCGCGAGCCACGACTGTTCACACTGTATAGGAGTCAATTAAGCGATGACAAGTTGATGCTGCCCGAGATTAAGCTGGCCACACCCGCCAGGTACACAACTCACATGCATACAGACAAACACATATCAGTGCTTCTAATGGTAAGGGATATGTCCCCACGGCGCGCATGGCGCTGTTTGAGACACATGTATGACCATCTGTTCGTTTGTGTCTTTTGTTCTCGAGGTAAGGTAAAGAGGTGACTGGCTACGTTCTGCAGTATCGCCTTACCTCTCTTTCAACCTTTATGCGATGGAATATAACACGAAGAAGCGTAGCTCTCCAGAATTAATGAAAGAAAAACCGAGTGGAACAATGCCATTTTGTACGTGTACACAATGGCGATGTGTCGAGGTGTGAGTGCGCGCATGTGTAGCCGTGTTTGCGAGAAACCGTGTGTCTATCGATGTGTTTACATTGCGTTGGAAGAGAGAAATGTGTGGCCTCGAAAGACTGGAGACATAATGCAGAGTGTACTTAGTGAAGTCAGGCTCGGGCATCTCTCCCACTGCAACGGGGCTATGGCACTGGCTTGCAATTGTCACCGCCGGTGTTAGTTTTGGCAGAGACAGACAGAGAGATAGAGAGAAAGGGGGAGCTGTTAGGTGGCCAGAAAATGCTTTGTGAATGTCCGAAAATCTTGTCACGGGCCTAACTGTCCAAATACAATGTTTATTATATGCGGCTCTGCCACCACCACCACCACTCGATGTTCCAGACAACTCTAGACAGAAGCCGGCGTGTGTTCGGGACATCAGCATCATTCTCAGACGCCCTCGACTCCGTCCGTATCGCGTCGTTCTGCCCACACTTGGCTAGCCAGCTCTTCTGTCGCGACTGTTGTTGTCCTCCTGTCGCCTCGAGATACGATAGGTCGGTCTAGGCAGACAACGCGACAACAGATAAGGCAGTTCCCATGCGGAGCTGTCCTGGAAACCTAATGCACAGTGCAGGGCAGGTGGCTTGGCCCTGCACTACGGCCACTGGCCTCCATTGCACCTGACTGTCCTGTCTGTGGACGAAAAATGGTCAACTGTACTTTACGGACGAATCCTTGGCTTTCTGCGACCACCTTTCGGGGTCACGATTCCCTACTGGACAACCACATAGCCGATGTGGTTGTCCAGTAGGGAATCGTTTTTACTATATATATATATATATATATAGTTAGGTGTCAGATGATCGTGTTGACTAATCACGCCAATGCGTAGAAGCCGCATCCGCATAGAACTGCGGAGAAATGCAGAACACAGACCAAACGCTGTGACCTGTGCCTGGAAGAAGGCGAACCCAGAGCTGTCAGTGTGTTTAGTCGCGTTCAGAAAGAGCATGCGCTGCTTACGTGTACCAGCGCAGTCAGCGTTAGTCAGGTGCGTACGTCAATCTCTACGACCGTAAATGACACATTCTCCTTTGACACGTCGGTATGGAAGCGCATGCTTTGCACCGAGTAGCAAGCGTAGGCAATGCTAACAACTCATTGCCCAATACGAAGCCTGCATGCCGGCAAGAGACTGGAGCGGTACGGCATCGCGTAGGCACGACTCGTGCGGTGATCGATTGATTGGATTACCGGAGCGTCGATAAGCTCTAATGAGGCCAAACGCATTCAGCAGCAGCAGCAGCAACAACAACAACGACAACAACTACAACAAACATAGTAGTCGTAGTAGGGGTGGCGATACAGAAGGAATGCGAGGCTGGTGGAATCAAGCAAGCGAGCGATCCGCATCACACGTTACCTCACAGAACGGCTGCTAGCGACTGAAGTCGACCAAGCATCATCATCATCATCATAATGTTCCTGATGACCAGCAGCAGCACCAGTAGCAACAACAACAACACGAGTGCGAAGGCCAATTGTGATCAACTATAGAGCGCTGCAGCGATCGCCCTGGTCTCTCTTCCTTTGCACTTGATCTCACTCTCTCTCTCGCTCTCCCTATCTCTCCCTCCTTGCCTCTGGAGTATTGTTGCAGTAGCGGGCCAGTGGTTAGTCAGCAGACGATTACCACCACCACCGCCAACAACTACAACACTACTACTACTACTACTACTACTACATCGAGGGCTTCAGACCCTAAGGCTTTTCCACGGCCGCCCATTGGCTAGTAGCTACTGGCACATCGCCCGCGCCTGCTCCCGCCACCGGGTTGTGCGTGGTACAGGTCCAGGTACGGGTCGCCGCCTTGGTAGTGCGTTAGAACGTAGAAGGGCCTCCTTGTCCTTATTATCCTTCTCCCCCTCCTCCTGCACCTCATCCTGCTCTTCCTCCTCCTTGTCGTCGTCGTCGTCCTATCCTTTCTTCATGCCACCACTGCTCTGCAGAGGTGGTGGCCGCTGCTGCTGCTGCTCTGGATGGGCTTTAAGCTGAACGATCTCATCAACGGTATAGCGGTAGTAGTAGCAGCAGCGCGGATGCGACTGAAGCAACATCGGGACGGCACGAGCGGAGAACGAAACCGTGATCGCCACAAATAGCGAAATGGCCCTGCAGCAGCACCAACAGCAGCTAGTCACCTAGCTTGTTGGCCGGATGGTTGTCCGCCTGCTTGCTAGGGCTCGACCCGGGCCCGGAATAGCAGGATCACAGCCGCAGCAGCAGCAGCAGCGGCGGTGGTACTAACAAAGGCCTAGGCGGCAAACAGGTCTGACCAGCCGACAGCCACCGGGCCCGGGGGCCTATAAGGCTGACGCTTGTTCGTAGCCGATAGCGCCGCGCTCTGGCCATACGACGCGCTCACCCCACAGAGGGGGGGAGGGGGAGGGGGGACGCTCGCCCAGGATAGAATGCAACCCTTGCAACGTGCTGGCTGGTGGTGGTCGTAGTAATGGTAATGATGATGATGATGGTCTAATGCAAACCAGCAAGCTGTAGGATTTTTTACACCCTCGTTGCGCTCGTCCTCCTCAATCGGCGCCTAGGCGGCATGAGGATCAGGCGTGGTGGCAGGCCCGATCGAGCCCGGTGGCGTGGTATATTCGCCTGCGCCTCGCGACTGAAAAAGACACATTCGGGTTCGATCCCCACCGTTGCACGTTTGTATGTATGTGGTCCATCTTCCACGAATCAATGCGCAAGCAAACGCGTGCACGTTAAATGTTGGCTGAGGGTCAGCCCGAAAAAAAAACAGTCTTTAGGCAGGCAGGCAGGGCAGCAACAGCCAAGCCGACCGGTTAACGACTGGATGCATACACGCGCACGCATAGCTAGTGATATGACAGAAACCAAACGAACGAAAACGGAAAACGACCATGATATATGCTGACAATAAACGTTCACTGTCATGCTTGTTTTGTCGTCGTCCTAGCCAATCAATCACTGCCTAGTCTAGACCTTTTGGAGTATGCAATCAATGGATATCTATGGTTCTACTTCTTCTGATCTTCGGCTGATCTGTCGGCGGTATAGTACAGTCGCTTGTTGCAGGACGCCTCGAAGATCCTGCTACTGCTAATTACTTCAAACAATTCTGTTTCTAACACTACACACTGTTCGTATTTACTACTACTACTACTACTGATACAACCTCTCAGACATCTCATCAGGGCATTTAGTGCATCTTCGACCTGTGAATGGAACGTAATCTTAAACCTGGCAAAAGCAAATCGTTTTCCGCCCGGATAGATGGCTTGCGAGACCGAGCGAATAAACGAAACAGACGAATCGGCACCGAGCCCGTAGGAAAAAAGGCGGCGCCCGAGCACTCGTGACTACGCTGACTGTGACGTTTCTTTATCACGTTGATGGCCTCGAGCCAGTTAAGCCTCCTGCCTCTTAATCTTGTCTGTGTATAGGTTACCGGTCTATCGACCAGAGACGAATCGAATCGTCGAGCTAGGTACACGAAATAACAGTCGCAATCTTCAACGATGACAACCCCATCAAAGCAACCAAACGCAGTGAGCAGAACAAAGCCAAAGGATGCAGTAATATAACTTATTCAGTAAAATAGAAGAACCAAGTGTGTCCGCTATTTTTTCTTAGTTAATAGCGAAAAGGTTGATCTTGTCAGCTCATAAAGCCTGTTGGCGGTTACCTCAGACAGCGTTTGAGCTTTGGTGCTTGGACAAACTTGACTGTAATCGATATCCGGTTTCCGGCCTCTTTCGTTTGCCTCGTAGTAAAATAGTAGAAACAAGATTTAGCTTACTGCGCACAACATTTAGAGTATTAGAACAGCATCTGGGAGTATCTAGGGTACTTCCTCGAACAAAAGTACAAGCTCCGCATTGGCGAGAAACGCTCTACGAGTCTGCGTAACGAAGCAGACAAACGATGTGTGCGTCAAATGCAACAACCAGACAGCTCAAGCCAACAATGTGTTGCTAACGGAACAAATATCGGTCTCATCAGGTAAATCGATACATCGTTTTGTCCTTTACTTTCCTTTACAGGCCATAAATATTAATGCCGTAAGTGACCATTCGTCCGACGAATATCATATAGCATAGACAAAACGGGCGCGTGGTAATAATCACCATACACGCCCTAGGCATATCGTAACAATATATATCTTCAGCTTCCGCTCTGCGACACCAATATTGGTAACACGGATGGCCACAACGGGAGAAGCGGCGTCGTTTACGTATGTAGCAGACGACGCCTGATAATGAAGATAGTATAGTTTTACAAACAGGAGCTAAGCTTAGGCATGAGCTGCATTGTGCTCGCGGCGGCGGAAGACTAAACGGTTTACGTCGCACAAAAGGTTGACTGTTTGACGCCAAAATGAGACCACACCGACAACAACTACCACAACTGTGGCCGAGTCGCCACAAACGGTTCGGTTGGCAAAAAGTCAATAGCCTATAGAACAACGCACGCAAAGAAGGAAATGCAACGAATCTTCGTTTTTGTCTTTTTGAGGTCGCATTAGAGCGCATTCAGATGACTGGTTCTCGCGTCGTGGACATGGATCTGTGCATAGCGGTAGCAGCGCGCAATGTAGCACAACGCGACTCTTCCAACAGTGGCTGTGGTGGTGGAGTGGACTTCGACCTTGTGTGCGCCCAACTTTGCTGCTAGGTAATAATAGGGCACATACTAAGCGTAGCGGCGGTCGCCGACCTCAAACCGCATCTCTCTCTCTCTCTCTCTCTCCAGAAAAGTTTTCTTAAAGAAAATATTATACGTCTTAGACGCCTTAAAGCAATTATTTCGCACAGACTTACTCTTGGCGGCAAGCGAACAGCAGGAGAAGAAACCCCGCCAGTCTCCAATTGGCTACTACTACTCTAGTCAAGCTAAAGCATGCCGCATTAATTACGCCATTTCGAATTTCACTTATTATCTCGTTTCTTAGTACAAATAGTGCTGCGTGGACGATGCATGGATGGCACAGAACTCTACTTCTTGGTCGTACGTCGTCTACGAATAGTATCTCCAGCGTAGCACAATCTATCAGTCTCTGCAGGACACAGTGTTCTTAGTGCCCTGTTCACAGTGGCATGCCGTGCAAGTGCCGATCGCCGCATAGTATGCAGCCGCAGCCAGTTGACAGTAGAGTATCGCGTTATGTCGCGCACGTTAACCTTGAGCGACTGATGTAAACGACATCCCGTTTGCCTAATATATATATATTTCGTTTAAACGTAGCAGAAGTGTAAGCCAATGCCTAATTGCAAAAAAGAAGCAGATCGTAGTCACTGCATCAATCGCCCGTACTGCGTGACACAGGATGCGACAAGCTGTCACAAGGTACGAAGCTGTCACAAGGTACGAAGATTCAACAATGCCTTTTAACCGACCGGCGTAAAAATATGGCAACAACACTAGACAGAATGGGGCAGATTCTGCCTGGCGACTTTAATACCTAATGTCGCGGGTTCGATCGCGCTACGGCACATCCTACTCATTTCAAAACGGTATTGTTTCTAAGGTTTGCAGATTCCAGTTAATGTTGCTATAAACAGATACACCCCTATAGTGCCCCTAACTCCCAGCTGCTGAAACCCCAATATGCCAACTCAGAAGGTCATTTACACATTGCATACGAAAGAAACATGCTGTGCAGGCCCTCCTAACAGAATAACACAAATTAGAATTTTAATTATACTGTGAATAATTCAATTCAATTATATTTATTTCACTCAGATTGAGTGTAATATACAGTTAAAGATGTTTCTTCATAATACTCTATCTTCTTCACGCTTTCGGCGAGAGAAGTAGTGCAACGGTGTTTTGTTCAGCGCTGTGCATTCCACTGCATGGTACTTGGCACACCTCCGCAGGCAAAACCGGCAGGTGCACAACTCGTACTCTTCGTGAAAAGCTACATTTGAACATACCAGGTAGTGATAACCATGCACTATGTACCTGGTGTATACGTGGCGACTGTCACATGCAGGACCAGACCAAAGGTGCACGGCATTGAAAACGCCCAAACCTCCCGTCTGGTCTGTTCGACTTTAGCTTCCCATTCAGAAATGAAACATTCGTATGGTACTGTAAGCGGCATCTTCAGCCTTAGTCGGATTGTTTCAGTAGCCGGTGGACAACCTGACATGAGATACGCAAAGCGGCTCCTTGCTCGAATAGACAAGCAAAGCACTCGCTTCATATATAATGAAAACACCTCTCAAGCTGGTTAAAATTCGCCAGTGTGAGGTGGTTCCACACCCTGTCAAGGCCATACATCAGCCCCAGAACAATCTTAAGCATGAAGAGCCTCACTGCTGAGAAAACGGACAGTCTTCGGACATTGCCTACTTCCCCGTAAAGAGAGACAAGTATACTGTCAATAATGGTTTTAAGAAAAATCATAATAACAGTAATATTGTTTCTCATACAACTCACGCAATCTGAAATACAGAAAATGTCAGAAGGAACAATAATTTCGTGCCACCCATTGTTGCTCGCTTAACGTCGACGATGTTCCGCTATGCTTCCTAACCATCTGAGTGCGGCAACCGGGAGCGTCCGGTTTCTGCCAAGCTAAATAGGTACACAGCTAAATAAAATATACAATTGTGGCGGTTTTCGCGGTAGCGTCGCCTAGCCGTTTTTCCCATATACAAACGGATGCACGCCCTCCTTTAATTGGCCCTGATGTCTTAAAAGCCACCGGTTGTTCGATATAGTTCCTAAATGGACGACAGCGCCTTCGCGCTTGTGGTCCTCGATCAGTGCCCAAATGCAGCTCTATTCATACTAGAGTTCTACGTATCGACCAGCTGGAAGAGACTGGAAGCCTGAGCTACTAAATACCGCTTTCTGCTTGCTACTAAAAACCGACCTTTGCTTTGTGCAGCTCAGACTATATCTCCACTTAGGACAGCGCAGCCATCCTAAATGGGGTGACATTGTAAAACCTGAGCTTACAATCGTAAACTAAGGTTTTTCTTCTTATAATTATTATTACTACTAATAATATGATTACTAATATTAAATATGTCACTCTTTTAGCGGTTACAACTGTGAGGTGTAAGTATATAAACCACAGGATCTATAACACACACGCACACTACTATATGGCACTATGGTTACAACATTGTTCCTACAAACTGTCATCTGCCTTAGAACATGGCCTTCTGACAAACTATTCCGATTTCAAACGATTGCCTCGTATACGTCCTGCTGCCTCGTTTGGATACCAGCTTGTGTCTCTGCTAAAGTAATCCTATATTTCCATGGCGACTGGTTTATAATGGACCTCATAGAGTATTTATGTCGTCCCTCTGTTTCAGCATATTCCGCTACTTACTCAAATGAGCTGTGATGCAACTATGAGGACGCGGCCGCGCACGAAACTGTCACATCCCAAGTTAGGCATTTCTAATGCAATCACGAGCGTGAGGATCGCCACATCATCTAGTCTTGCCTCACCTCCATAACGCCCTTATGGTTGGACATAGATGGTATCCCCCGGGTTTTCCAAGGGCTACTTTGAATCTAAACATACATATATATATATATATATATATATATATATGGTTCGCATTGACGTTGCTCTTCTCTCAAACTCGTAGTAACGCAGAAACAGCCGTATACGAATTATACTAATATGACATCAAGCGCGCGTTTCGCAGCGTTCAACGCTGGTGATTTTATGTTTCTTGCAAGAGCGGGGTGGACAGACGGATGGAAGATCGTCATTATACGACGGAGATCAGGGCGACGATCCTGGCTTTTAGCTGAATCGGCTCTAACGGCGACTGCTGCCGACGTTAGCACTCAGGGCTGATTAAAGGCTGATCAATGGATATAGATCGCAAACGAACAGCTACTCTAACTATATTTGAGCGGCAGACCCGATTTTGACCCCCCTTCCTCCGTTGCAAGTCGACTGGCCCTCAAAACCTATCCATCTGCCCATCGTGATGCCCCAGGACACAGCGCGCAAAAATTAAACTAGAAAAAAAAACTCTAGCAGCTCCTCAGCTAAATCTGTCTGCCTGCTTGTTGGGCTGTGTCAATGCAATTGCCAGAGGAGCCAGCCATTGGAAGAAAACCGTGGCCGTGATCCGGAGGAGTCATCTATCGTGACGTCTACTGCTGTCATTTTCGCGCACACATTCTTCGTGTCCGTCGCACGGGAGGAACTCAACTTCGGGAGCCGACTTCCCCCCCCCCCCCCCGGCAAGATTCCTCCAAACTCAAAAGACTCAAGCGTGCAAGAAGAAAGAAAATAGGTAGTCGGTTGAGGGGCTGCACCCGGGCTGCTCCTTTACGTACCGAGGTAGAGAACGAAATCGAACGAGACCCAGACCGGAGATGGCTGGTTCTAAAGTACGGCGAGTATAAACATCGAGAGAGAGAGACGTCAGAAGAGTACAGGCTATGGAAGCGGGTAAGGGCATGATCGGGGTGGATTGAACATCCATCGACGAACGACGAACCGCACCGGCTCACTTCGGCCTGCCTCGTCGGCCGAACGCCTCGCTTCCCTCTCTCTCTCCCTCTCCCTCTCAGCTCCTCTTTTGCTCGATTCTTCGGCCTTCCAAACTCTTACAACATTGCTCTAGTGCCTCCATTACCTCTGAAAGAGTTATCGATGGAAAGCTGGAAAGGTACAAAGGAGAAGGAGAGGGCAAATCTAGGCCGGGCTGCGCCGGGCTACTGATGAGCATGCGTCTCGTCCCTCGACGGAGAAACTTCCTTAGTTTCATCAAGGTGAACGAACACACCCAGCCAGCATGGACGAACGAAAAGCCGTGACTAGACTGACGCACCGAGCACGCAACGCTTGTCTTCTCGGCTAGGCTAGTTCGCACGATCTAACAGATTTCGCTAACGACGAAATGTCCGCAAGACTCCACTGCTCAGCAGTGACCCTTCTTACTTCTAACAGCGCGGAACGCCGCAACTGCTTCAAATCCTATCAGCAAACAAACTCGAATGCATTTTATCTTCAAGGTCCCTTCTCGTCTTTACCCAGGAGAGGCGATAACTGGCTACCCGATCGGCAACCGCTAAAACGGCTGTATTATTACACCGCTATGAAAGCCAGCGTAGCAAGTCAGGCAATCCGATGCACTCTTTTCTTAAGAATCTGCTCGAAGTAAGTTGACGAAAGGCATAAGGGCCTTAAAAAGTCGTCCAGAGCTATTTACCTTTTGCCGCAATCAGTACATTATGAACTTTCGGGCATCGACCTTCTTTCTTCTAGCAAAGCAATGATGCATACCAGTCCTATAATATCACTCGTATTTCAACGTTTTTCCGCAAAACAGGCATTGCTCACACTTTGGTTGTAGTATTTTTTCATACTTTAATGGACGTATTTGTTCACACCTCCATTGAGGCTTTTTCGCACTGCAGCGTATGAGTCCCGCCGAGGTTTGATTGGTCATAATAACTTACCTGGAATTGAAAAATACAAGGCGTTAGAACATTGCGGAAACCTACTATATAGTCATTTAAAGCCGTGGGTAGATCCAATACTACAAAAACTAAGGAAAGCTTATCAAATATTTTTCGACCTACTAAAATTTTGTCTAGCAGCTAATAGCAAGCAATACGAAGCAACGGTGTTTAAAAAGCTACTAAAGTTAGGTTCCGTTCTTTAAAAAATATTAGCAACGCAAGTGTCAACGCATCTTAGCCCGCTAAAGTTGACGACGTACACATGCCACCAGTAGGCAACTGTTCTTGCTCAATTGGTCTCCTATTAGTATTCAGAGTAAGTTGCAAAAATTATTCGTTTACACCAACATGTAGCTACGGTTGATCCGCAACGGTCGCGGAATTGACATCCGAATAGGCTTGTTGTGTATGTCGTAATAATGCGTGACAAAATGCTGCCTAGGGAACAGCAAATGGTAACGTCATGTATTGTTCATTCATCATTATTACCTACAACCGTATAATATGTAAACGCACGGGAACCAGGCGAGAACGCAGGAACCTTGGTCAAGGTATTTTAACGTGCCGATTACCGACCCAGACAGCTCTTCATTATGGCAAACTAATTCTCAGCAAACGGGTTTTGTCGTGTCCGCCGAAGGGGTGTTGGATCTTCCGCTCCTTGCGCCCATTTTGTTCATCAACACAATCATTATTTTAAGTATCGACGCTATAATAGTCTCTGACACGAAACGCAACCTTTTTAAGGGAAATCGATTATCGGCGCGGGTTTTACGTACAAAATTTGCAACTAGAAGTAACTACGAATAGAAGAAAAACACGCCGCTAACACGAGCAAGGAGACCAGTTTATTTACATTAGTCAAGATTAGTAAACACTAAATATTGACTAGCAATAACTAAAGTGCTGCTGATCTGTTTATTGTATCTTCTGCTCGACCGTCATACAAACAGACATTTTCTTAGACATCCAAAAGTGCTTCTGACAATGCGCAGACAATTTAAAAGATGTAGTCATTTCAGGGGTACGAAATGTAGCCTTGCAGCGAATCGCGTAATGGGCACTTCACTGCAGAAGCTGTGCACGATATTCAGACGAAGATTTTACCGCCCCGAAAACACAAAAAACTAAAGCCTACTCTAGAGAACAGAACGTAACCGTCTCTACCAGATAAGACCAACTAAGGCAAATAACACGCAAATAGACAGACGAAAATCGAGGACAGTCTTGCAGCTCCTGCCGGCTGCAAGTATTGATAACAATCACAAAGCCCTGCGATGGATATCCGCGCGACAAACGTCCGCATTGCGCGACAAAATTTCACAATGAAGAAAACAACAGTAAAATAAAATGGAAACTGTAAAACGCCAATATTTCACATCACTCAAACGCACTTATTCAAAAAGTCATAGCATAAAATGGCACTACAAAGACGGCCCTCATAAATTACAAAGAATATTTAGCACAGTAGTTCTTAAAATATTTTAGAATATCTAGCCGTAGCTTAGAATAGTTTAAAATATCCAGCCTTGACAAAAATAGCACCCAATATAATACCGTTCGAAAGCTTGTCTCTCTGAATGGAAATATAAAGTTGAACCAGTCCGGCGAGAGGCTGGAGACCTGGATATTTTCAGTGCCTCTCACCTCTGATCTAGTCTTGCATGTGACAATCGCCATGTCTGTACCAGATACCAGATAGTTCATGGCTATCATCACCTGGTCTGTGCGAATATGAACTTCCACGAGGAGTACACCGAGCACATCTATCGACTGGGTTCTCTGGGGGTTCTCTGGGGGGGGGGGGCGAAGAGATCCTGCACTGCCTCTCTAGAATGACATGCCGAGAGCAGCTGACAACAGCATAAGCATCAATGGTATATCCATACTTAAATAAGTGCAGTGATAATAACCATTTTGCAATGGGAAAAGTGTGTGTATTCATTGAATCTGGTTCAGGCATTATCGTGTATAGATATATCAAACATGCGAGAGTGTACATAACATCAATCCTAACAATACTTTAAACAGGTGCTGAAATTGGGGAAAAGTCCTGGCAAGCTGATTACTGGTATACAAAAGGAATCGAAAAATTTCGATACATAATTGCAAAAAAATCATATTTACTCAGTTCTTCAAGAAAGATCCCGCCGTCGCAATGCACGTGTGTCATTTTCGTTCCCACTCTTGGCAACACTTTTTTAACGTGATATAAAATAATGTATGATTACGTATCAATATAAAATGAAACTCATCTCATTGAGCTAAGTATTGGTGGAGGTCAAAGCAAAGCACCTTTTCTATGCCGCTGATCTTGCCGCTATGACTGAATACAGATCCAAATTACAGTTCTACCTAAATGAAACGAAGACAAATTCCTCACCAGGTAGAGAAACGTGCAAAGGCTACAGCGACAGTGAGACAACTAGGAGACCTAGCAGAATTTGATTTACAAGTCACCAAAAAAAAATAAAATGTAGGTAAACCTAGCCATCTCCTACTGCTTCCGGACGTTAGCATCTCACCTGAAGCCTCAAAACATGGAAAAAAGTCGTTACAGCTGGGAGATAATAGTTACAACCACTAGTAAATGTGGCGTGAATATCCTCGAACGTACTTAGAGCACAGCTATGGAGACATCACCCATTTATTATACAAATATGCAGGTAGCTTACACCTTGCAAATGATTAAGGTGATAGAGCCCTACAATGGCTACAGGGCGGTCTATGGCTGCTATGCAAACAAATTGCTGCACTGCTGAGAGAAAATTAGCCTGGCCTGTGTACGATCAAAATTTGTACCTTACACTGCGCCTACAAAATATCTGGGCTACCTCATCGATATAAATGACTGTTTTGTGAGCATTGTGATTGTGTGAGTAAATAAATGTCTATGATTACCATCTGTTAAGTCAGCCGGAGCTAGACACTAACTCAGCGGCAGCAACCGTGAGCGGCGCGGTGTGTATGCGTAACCAATACCTGCTAATAATATGGTGAAACGAGAAATGTCTAATGTTTATCAATTTATTTTAATAAATACGTATATAGTGTATACGTGCATACAACAGCTACTGTAATAAGCAAAATTAAATACAAGCAGCTTCCTTGACAACTTAACGTAGTAGTTAACGTTTTAACAATCACTTTTAATGTTTTTTTTTACACATTTAAGTTCACTACAGCCACTCGTAGAAAAAAAGTAGGCACATTCAACTAAGAACTAGTTAATGTCGTTAAATTTTTGGATAATATATTTCACAGATTTTTATGCATTGTTTAGAGATGTAGTTGATTGAGCAGATAGCGAAAATAAATATATTATTAATTCCCATTATTAGTAATTCTATTACGGTACTATTAAAATAACATTTCTTTTTATGTTTAGCATTTAAATTGTTCTTAATGACAAAAATACTAACTTTTGTTAATTGTATAATATTCTTCAAAGCAGATAATATCGATGTGGTTACTATGTTACGACTTTTCTCGAAAATATAAAATGGCGGGCAATTTGTACTGCTTTATACAAAAACCTAAAATTTCATAAATTAAATATTTACCGTTTTCCTTTTAGTGTTTTGTTCACTAACTCCATAGTAAAAAATATAATAAACTTCGCATAGTTCTTCATTTTAGGCTTCACTTTGATTTAATATTATACATTTTTGATGATAATAGGTCGTATATAAATGATATACCCCATGATTTTATTGTCACATTTCTTTGAAAATCAATACGGAATATCAGCTTTGCTATTATCTTGAACGCTTACACAGTCATTGTTTTTCGGAAGTAAAACAAGAGCCTATTTCACGCCCTGGCCAGGACAATCCGACATCCTGACTAAATACCAATTTAGCGTTTTACCCGCCAGAAATCTACCAGCTAACGTTTTGTAGGCATTGTGGCCATTCGGTACTTAGAAAAGTTTGCTGCAATTAAGTTACTCTGATTTAGAAGTGTCTGAGAGATAAAGCCTGACCACCAAATGCCAAGCACCGCGCACCGTACATCGTTTTGTATGGACAAGCTGAATCCATATGCATGAACGACAGCAGGTGCAAGGACTCCAGCGCCACACAATGTTAGCAAACAAGCGACTGCCATCCAAACTTTTACAGCGATATGCCAGAAGCGACCCTTTTAAATTCCCCTGAAAAAGGTTACCACAAACTGTTGCAGATCTCACCACTTCTAGTGGAATATTGCTTAACTTTATATCCCTCCTTTCAATGCTTGTACCGGTATATGAATGCTTAAAAAACTTGTTTTGCGTTAGGCTTACATTAAGGCTTAGATAAAGAGACCACCGATATTTTATGTAGGAATATCATAAATAGCACGGCTGTCGCCGCCGACTGAGCCTTTCAAAACTTAAAAAAAGGCCAAAATGACAATATTTGTGTATAGTATAGGGCAAAGAGCAAGAGCGGAAACTTGACATGTGCGCAATCGGATGGAGTCAGCCTTAAATTCAAGCTGAAATGTTGTATTTAGAAATACATTTTGAATAAAAATCATACATTAATTAAATAATATAAAAAATATATATAATTTTTCTGTTTAAATACTAAATTTTAAATCCTTATTTGTCTTTAAATACTTTAATAATATTAACTTGAGAGCTTTACATTTACGCACAGACTATATAATCTAAGCTAGGTCTAGCAAAAAGAGCAGAGAAATACTAAAGTCAAACCCCAGC
>QVRM01003976.1:0-32584 GCA_003439945.1 Dermanyssus gallinae
GCGAAGAGCAAGTCTCCCCATAAGAGAAGGTGGACTGCGTATTCGATCAGCAACCGAATTGGCCCCCATATGTTACGCAAAGTCATTATTAGAATTCGGCCAGCTGGCTGAGATGCTAGTTGACCCGAGTGCTCACCACCGGTTGTACATAGCTAAGCAGAAGGGAGAGTTACTGGTCAAACTGAGATTGGATCCAGCCCCTTGGGAAAAACATACAACGCAGAGAGTGCTCGACAACTACAGATGCAAAGTCATAGCCCGTGAGATCATCAAAACCCTTGAGTCTTCCACAGAGAAAGCGGTCTTCTTGGCCGCACGAGACACCTTCAGCGGCGGATTTCTCAGGGCTCTTCCGTCACCGCAACTCGGCACTATTCTGGACAACATCTCATTCTGCATGGTGCCGGCTAAGAATCGGCGGGAAAATACGCGAACCACACATTTCTAAGGCCTGTGGAAAGCCAGTGGAAAAGGATGGCCTCCACCCATTGAGCTGCATCAAGAGCCAAGGTCGGGCCCCTAGGCACACCGAAATAAACGCAATAATTCAAATAGCTCTCCGGAGAGCGGCAATACCTAACCCAGACTAGGACTTCATGACGATAAAACGCCCGACGGTGTGACCATTCCGCCGTGGGAAAAAGGCAAATGCCTGGTTTGGGATGCGACAGTATCCTGCACGGCCGCGCCGTCTTATTTATGCCACAGCGCGACGGAGGCGGGATGGGTTGCCAAACATGCAGAAAAAGCAAAGTGGCGTAAATACAGAGACTTAGAGCCTAGATACAATTTCGTGCCGATTGCAATGGAGACATTGGGATCGAATACGAGCAAACACCAAGGATAAACGCAAAGACAAAATTCTGAGGCAGCTGCTTTCACTGGCACTTTGCAGAGGAAATGCCGCGTCGATATTAGGTGCGATGGGCTGAGAATATCTAGATGGTATCCATGAAATAACGAGGTTACACATTCACACCTCACAATTATATTTTTATTTATATAACTTTTTTATGTTAGCACTTTGGAGTGAACAATTGTCTCCGCGTGAACGTGTAGTCACGGGTTCTCTAACCCAGGAATTGCCCAGTTCGACAATGTGCCCCGAACAGATGCTGCGTTTTCCTTGTTGAATGTCGAGCGACAGCCTCGGACGCAAAAATTCCGATGCTCTCGAGTCTCCCGTGGAAAGGTTAAGGCATCTGCCCACGCGCTAAATCAAATTCTGTGTAAGCGGGCCTGGTCCTCCCATTGTTTCAAACGCCAACTGACAAAATTGGTGCCGTATAACCTTTCAAATATCGTCCAGTACTGTCGGAAGGTTTCCGCCCAGAGCGACGTCATCCAGGTACCAGACATTAAGGGGGGAACTCAGTGCATCCACCATTTCCTTGATACACAGACAGAAGAGGGAAGGACCCAGGGGATCGCCCTGCTGAAGACCTGTTTGCGATAGCGTAGTGTTATGTAGCATGACCAGATGTGATGACTGACCGTACGCCAAATTCGTTTGGTGAAACAGTAAGGGTGCCCACGACCTGACGGATCGGAGTAGATGGTCTCTTCGAACGCTATTAAAAGCGTTTTGAAAATCCAGTTTTACCATCACCGTTGACCCTTTACGCGATTTCCGGAATGCCTGGGTACAGTGTACTGCCACCTCTGTACCGCCAGGGGTAGCGAATCCAAGCTGGTGGTTGCCAAGAGCTGCTAAAGCCGCATCCTTATTATCTTGACAGCCGATTTTGGCTGCCAATCGGCGAACTACTGAAGAGCAGACGATCGGGCGTAATGATCCATCTTTCTTCTTTAGTGCAAACATCCGTGCTCCGAAGATAAGTGGCATAAAACAGGATGGCGGCGAGCCCCATCTGAGCACATCAACTACTTTGGCAATGGCGTCAGCTAGTCTCTCAGCCGTACTGCCCAGTGCATCAGACAACAGGTCTTGAAGTAGGCGGGGTCTTATAAAATCCAAACCGGCAGCTAAACTCCGACTGAAGGTTTTTATGGGGTTCAGTATCTCGTCCCGCGAGGTTGAAGATGGCAGTGTGACCGTCGGGGGTGTAGGCATAGTTAGATTCCGAGGGGCAAGTGGGTGTTTAGCGCGGAGTGCATCCGTATTTTCGTTCATTGGCGCTAGAATATTTTCGGAGCTTACCAATCTACCGAAGATATCGCCTTCCGACAGCTTGACCCTCACCCGTCTGGAAAGGTCATCGTTGAAGTAGGCCTTAGATACGGATCCCTCGTTCGCCAGGTCCTTAAGTCTTTTACCCGCTGAAAAATCGCGTAGGTTCTACCTAATCAAGACAGACAGGAACAGAGCGTATTTGTGAGCTCTAAGAAGCTGCAGCACGACCAGAGAAAGAAAACAAAGAGTACCAAGCGTAAAAGTCGTTCTCCTTGGCAACGTTTGAGAAGACGTTGGTAAGTTCCTTCGCAACAGTAGGCCTCACCGATTTAGGTAAAATGCGTAGCAGTTTGACTTGGCGCATGTTTGCCTGAATGTCGACGAGTAGATTGTCAATATCAATTTCTTCCGTCAAAGCCCGATTGGATGTGGACGGCCCGGTGGCGGCGTCAGCATGCCTGGCCGATATATGTTTGGTGAGACCCCTCCTCGTGAATACACGTTTGCAAACCGGACATATAGCCTTGTTGGAGTTATCCAAAACTAGGGACGCATGTGGGGCCTCAGTTCCGTAGTTTGGGTTATTATTATCTGGCATTATGATGTAAAGACTTTTAGCTTCTCTGCGAGTGGCAGCAGAACCAATAAAGGTTCCAGAGCTTCCGCAATCGTTTTCAAAGTTGCTGCCAGATCAGGACTGATACCCTCTAACATTCGAAAGACGCCTGTTAAGGCGCCCCCAACATATCTGTGAGACTTCTTGTTACGGGTGTGTCTCTGTGTGGTGAGTTTAGCGGTATACCGCGGCCGAGCTCGACGACTCCTGTGTGTGTTGGTTCGCTTCATTTGGGCTTCGGTAGCGGTCGCGGGTTAGGAAGAAGGAGCTGCGGTGAGGGGCTTTCTTGTGTGGTAGAAATGCCCCTAAGAACTGCAGCGTACGAAGCCCTATCTTTGATGGAACCACCGGGTTGAACGTCTTCCATGACAGTAGCTGTGACATCAAGACCCTCGGTGATCGATGCAGACGGATGCGATGCCTTAACTTGTTGTAGAACTCTCGCCTCCATGATGATCCTGTTCCGCTTACGGAGGTAGGCCACACGCGGACAGGAAGGCGCTCCGTCCACGTAGGGGCCACTAGAGTTTACACACCTCGCCTGTTTCGTGCAACTTGAAGCTAGGTGATCTCCACCTCCACATTTTTGCATGCCTTTCGAAAAGTGCACCTGTTCGCTAGGTGTCCCACGCGCTGACAATTGTAGCTTAACTTCGGTTGATCGGGCTCAAGAACGACGGAGTGAGTTTTGTTTCCCAAGAAGACAGACACGGGCGGTTGACGGTCAAAGGTCAGGATCACCTTGTTGAGTGGGGTTTTGCTAGCGTGACCTGTCCGGAGTAAACGTTGAACGTGCACCACACCAGAATCTGCTAGTTCTTGGCATATCTCGTCATCTGTGAACGCAACGTCGACGCCTTGAATTCTCGCCTTAAATTAAGTCAGGGCTGGACAGGTTACCGTAACAGGTATCGCCCAATTGCAGAAAGCTGCGTTAGTTTTCTAGCCGCATCCTCTGTGTTAACCCATACGGAAATAGCAGCCTTATTGTTTGATATCTTGCAGTCGGGACAAGTAGAGTGTATAGCCTTACATAATTGCAATCATGAGCCGTCAGCGAACTCGTTAGAAGCTGAATCCTCAGTGGTCTTTCTTCGTATGACCACTTTGAAGGTGTTGAATTGACCGCTAGATGCCTCTATGCTTAGCTTGTCCAACTGACGTTGCTCACGAGACATAACCTTCTGTTCACTCTTAAACACCACCAACGTAAACGATTCGTCACGCTCTTCGGACTCTACAGAGGAACCCTTCCTTTGCTGGTGGCTCCCCTGGTGTTACACCTCCGTCTAAGATTCCCGAAGTCCTGGCACATGTAGTTGGATCAACTTGTGATACACCAGATAATGCGCCGCATGCCTTCTTCTCGGCCGGCATCGAGGCATCAGCTTGGGCGGCAATTGGTGTCTCGTTGGCGATTGCGCTCCTGAGCCTGGAGATATCTAAACTTCCAGGCGGCTTACTGCCGCTGGACTCGACCGGCATCGTCCTGGATGTCCGAATGCCTTGGAACAAATAAACGCCAAAAAAGCCACACACAAAATACTTGCCACTCCCGGGAGTTGAACCGGGGCCCAACAACTGGCAGTCGACGACGCTACCACTAGCCTAAGACGACTGCACAGGCTGCTCTGCTTCTAAGCCGTATCGACCGCCGGCCGCAAGTTAGGCACAAGCTTACGGCTAGCGATGACATTGGCAAATCGAACACAGTTGCCAAAATCGAACACAGTTGTCAGAGAGCCCGGAAGGGATCGGAACTCTCTGAGAAGTAACCAGAGTATCTCCGGGCGTATGCGATGCACCATTCGAACACTCACTATACAAACTCTGGATGATACAATTATCACTACAAAGATCACAGTCAAGCCTCTCGTAGTAATCAATTTTGCGGGAGCCAACACGAAACACGACCGTACTCTATCTCTCTCGCATCAAACGGCGAAAAAAACCTCACAATTGTATTGTTATAATAATAATAATAATAATGACCAGCCAACAATCACACAACACCAGTGAATTCAACGATAACGACCATACAACGGCTTCTCTCTCTCAGACCCCATATGTTTGCACGCAGTGCGGTCGCTGTGTAAGAACCTCCAAAGGACTGAAAGCCCATATAACACGCTTCCACTCCCCGATTCCCTCTCGAAGTCTACCTATCGGTAATAGTCTGGGACCGGATAATCTCATACCTTCTACCTCAGACTCTGACCTTCAATCTGATTCGACCTCATTAGTACGGATTCTAACAAGTGCCCGCAAGAATTTAAGACTTGCCAGAGTCATACCCCGCGGAGCCAGAGAATGCTGCGCCGCAGCATACACCAAAGCATTGAGCAATTTTAACTCGAGGCTTGACCTTAAGAGCTGGAACCATCTTATGATGCTTCCATCGCTAATGTTTGCCATTCCGCGTCTGAAAGATCAAGAAGTGACGCTGACCAAACTAATTAAGAAGAATGTAGCCGAAATAGATCTTAGGACTCTTCAAGGTGTGGCCGAAGCGACTGCACTTAGCACTATCGACAAAATACGCCACGTAAATGAAGATGAAAACAGTATACGCCAAGCAGAGATGAAATTAGCAGAGGGTGATATCCGTTCTGCCGCTCGAGCCCTGCTGTCCTCAGACATAATTGCACCATACGACGCGCACACAGAGTCTGTACTGCGGGCCAAACATCCACGTTCCCCACCTGGCTGCCAAGAGCGCATAGAGCTGCTCCAACAACCGATCGCCTTAAACCTTGGTAAGATTGACGTACTTCAGGTCCATGAGGCCGGTTAATCTTTTCCATTCACAAGTGGAGCCGGTTTGGATGGTCTGCGTCCTCGACATTTACGTGACATGCTCGACCAGACGATTCCCTTATCTGAACGTCTACTGAACGAACTGAGTACCTTTGTGACTACAGTACTTAATGGTACCTTGCCGTCATTCTGTCTACCGATTTTCTATGGTGCAAGCCTAACCGCCCTTAGAAAAAAGATAACTCAATTAGACCCATTGCGTGAGGACTGGCCTTACGAAGAATGGCTTCTAAAATTTCCATGGCTGTGAATAAAAATACCATTGTGACAGCGGTCTCTCCTCACCAAGTTGGGGTTGCCATTAGAGGAGGAGCAGAAGCCATCATGCATGCTACGCGTGCCTTTTTGCAGGCAGAGGGCCCGACAAGAGTGCTAGTTAAACTAGACTTTCGAAATGCGTTTAATACATTAAGAAGAGATAAAATGTTTGAAGAAGTACAAAAGAAGGCTCCAAGACTCCTACCAATGGTGTGGCAGGGCTACAAAAGTGCGTCAATGCTCGCTTGGAATACAGATGTAACCATAGAGTCCAAGACCGGTATCCAACAGGGAGACCCACTAGGGCCAGCGCTGTTTTGTCTTGGCATTTCTGATCTGGTGTCAGGTCTACAGAGCCCCTTCGTTCGAGGAAACGGGAGGGCTAACGCTCAACGCCTCTAAGTGTGAGGTTACAGCGAAAGGAGGCAATGCGCAAGAGCAAGAGAAATCTATTCAAGCGATCATGCAAGCACTTCCCGGAATAATTTGCACGACACATGAGGACCTAGATATTCTGGGTGCTACCGTCATGTGTGAAGGAATCCCACGGGTTCTTCGCGCAAAACGAGAAGCTCTTGTAAAAATCCGCCCACGCTTGACAAATATGCACCCACAAATATGCGGCCCTTTGTCTTTGGAGGCACAGTCTTGGGTCATCAAGATTTAACTATTTGTTGCGAGCATCCCCGACCTTCACATATACCGAAGGTCTCGCTGCTTACGACGAGACTACTAGGGATATTCTGGGTGAGGTATTGAACATTAGTTTAGAGAATAACTTATGGAAAAGAGCAAGCCTTCCAATAGCCTTCGGAGGCCTTGGCATTAGAAGGTCTATTGACCTCGCCGCAGTGTGCTATGCTGCATCATTAAATCATTTTGGCTCTCTAGCGGAATCACTTGTTAATGAAGATGCAACAATTGTGTTAAAGAAAACTACTATGTTGGCAGATGCGACGATGAGGAGCCAACTTGACCCCGGCCCCCTGAAAGAGCACGTGAACCAACATTTTCTCGACGCTTGTCAAAGTAAGAAATCATCAAGGGATACCATGGATGACCTTACATCATCAAGAGAACGTGCCGTTTTTTTAGCGGCTCAACATCCTTTCAGCGGGGGCTGGCTCCAAGCACTGCCCTCCCGCCAGCTTGGCACCATGCTGGACCCCAACTCCTTCCGCATGGTGTCAGCCCTAAGGATAGGCGCGCCCGTCTGCCAGCCCTTCTCATGTCTTTCATGCAGCCAACCTGTTGACTCTGATGGTCTACATCCTCTAAGCTGTCTAAAAAGCCCTGGCAGACTTACAAGACACGCGGAACTCAACGCCATAGTAAGAAGAGCCCTTAGAAGGGCAGGGATACCATCCACACCCGAGCCGAAAGGTCTTTATGGAAGTCGTGAGCTACGACCGTCACCATTCCGCTATGGTCACATGGTAAAAGCCTTGCATGGGATGTAACCGTTTCATGCACAGCGGCCTTGTCGTATCTATGTCACAGCGCAGTTGAATCTGGATGGGTTGCAGAACGCGCGGACTCTGAAAAACGAGGAAAGTATCTCGAGCTGTCAAGGAGGTACCACTTTGTACCCATTGCATTGGAGACACTGGGGCCCATTAGCATAGGTACGGCGAAAATCCTGAAGGATATTGGAAAGCGTATAGAAGATATTACGGGTGATCGACGCGAGGCCATGTTTTGAGACAGATGATGTCTTTGGCCATGTGTAGGGGGAACGTGGCTTCTATCATAGGCGCCATGAATTGAGGAAATCAGCAGAGCATCATGAACCTGGCTTAAACGTTCATACCTCACAATTGTAAAACCGAAAAAAATAATAATAATAATAATAATAATAATAATAATATAATAATAATAATAATAATAATAATAATAACAATATTATTATTGTTATTATTATTTCGTATTCCTAGGGAGAGTGTTAAACACTAATTTGCCTGAGTTTTGTCTATCAGTATTCTATGGTGCGAATCTTACAGCTCTTAAGAAAAAAGATAACTCTATAAGGCTCATAGCTTGTGGACTGACTTTGCGTAGGAGTGCTGCAAAGATAGCAATGGCGAAAAATAAGAAGGCAATTCTGACAGCGATCTTGCCACATTAGAATGGAGCGGCTGTAAAAGGCAGCGCAGAAGCACTAGAACATACGCGCGCTGTCTTAGAGATTGAGGGCCAAGTAAGAGTTGTGGTTAATGAAGCTAAGTACTATAATTGAGTTCAGTTATATGCGCACCACATTTATTAAATACTTCTCCAGAACCCATTGTTGCAAAATTTAGGTTGAGTGCTTCGGGTACCTAGTTGTGGATGCGTTATTTTGGTTAATCAATGTAATTTTAGTCTCTTTCTGTATATTTCTGCCACATAGTATGTTCCTAATTTTCCATCTCTTTTTCGGAGTGCATTAAATTTGACCTCATATAATTCGTTTTGTTTACAAGTGCAAGTTTTTTTATATTTTTTAAAGTTCTTTTAGCATTAACTTATAATGTTTACTATTACACTTTTTGACCTTATAAGATAGTCTACTCCTAAAAGTTTGATGGGTAAGCGAGAGGTATTGCGTTATACGCTTGTTTGAAAATATTCAGGTTGCCGTCGCTATCATAAACTGTAATTATTTGAATATGTGTCAGTTTTTCATTCTTAAATAAGACAACTCCTCCTGCTTGCGTATTTTGTTTTCGAGATTGAGGTAAGTGTTATGTTCAGCCATATTGTACATACTGTTCTGTACTTTTTGCGCACTAACTCTCCGAAATTGCACCAAAGTCAAGATGAAGCGTAAACAATTTAATATCGTGTTTTAATTATAAAATCTAGTACTAGCGCTACTATACCTCAGATTATAGCGGCAAGCTTAAGGGTCATGTTTGAAGTACTTAGGTAACACATTTATTTTAGTTGCACATTGATTAGGAAACTGAAAAAGTTGGCTGTTGCTTTCGTCTTCGTATAAGACATCCTCATCAAACAAATTCCTGAGCAGGAATATTAAGTAATAACAGGAAAAGAAATACTAAATGAAATTAAACGAATATAGTAAAGTTTATCTTACAGTAGTGGTAATTATGTTTGCGCCTTGCCTCGAACGATAAACGGTATTGCAGCGTTGCCTACACATGTCCCGTTTGCGCACTCTGTATAGCAACTGTATAACAAACACAGCCAAGATTCCGCTAAGAGGTGTACACGCATCGGCGTCACTATGCTGCAGGGCAATCTATCGTAGATGTTCTGCTGTCTTTTTGTATTCATCTGTAGACGGAACTTTGTCAGGATAGCGGACAACCTTACTTTCTAACCGCGCTAGCGGTCTGACGCTCACCTCACTTGAGATGAGTATTAGGGGCGCTCCGAGATTGGACATTTAGATTCCGTCCCATAAAACTGCGGAATTATGTACAATGGCGCCGATTCGAACGTTTTTGTGTGTACAATATATTCCGAATTTGCGGCCGTGTAACTAAAGTGTAGAATTAATCCGAAACTCCGTCTGACGGGCAGTGGCTCGTCTAGTGTTGCTAATTCGGAACTTACGGAAGTAAAGGATTTCACAAAAAGCATTGCACCTTAGATAGAAACTGAGGAACTAGATGGCTTCCGCTGAAAAGGCTTGCGATATAGTTGGCGTGCGCACGTTTTTTTGCCGTCCAGGAAGTAAAAACAGTACTACGCGCACTTCTGACGGGAGAGGGTGGAGTAAAGTGTTGCTTCATTTATGTGGATCATCTAATATTGACCTAATGTTTTCCTTTGTATTTGACGGTTCTTTTTTGCTAAATAAGTACAGTATAAGGTTGTATGTAATATAACAAATCAGTGAACGTGAGTGTAAGTTATCGATTAGCGCTAGTGCTTTGCAGGTTGTAAAGTCTGTTTAGCATATACTATGCCACCGTAGATAAATAGCAATATAAAGAGTAAATATAGACAGACAGTATGCTACTCGTTTGGTAAAATGGCTAAGACAATTTAAGCTCTGCTTTTCCTTTGTGTTGGTACTATACTAGACCTTATTTGTTATTTTAGGACTGCCGCGGCCCGGGTTAGCCGGGCTATGTGAACTTTTTTGGTAAATTAACTGCAGTGTAACTGTCTAACTATGTATACATTCAAGGAAACTCCGTTTGCTAGACTATCCACAACGTCAGTGACTGCTCACATTGGGTTTCGTGGTATTGTACCCCGTGCCGTAATAGAGATTTCTATCCGTGTACGAGATTGTATCTCAACGTAACAGTTAAAAAATATTATAATGTATAAAAAAAACGAATACATTTCTATAGAAAACACCTCATTGGAGTACACACGGTAGTTTGAAATTACGATGCACAGCAAATGGTACGCAGCTTGTACGATTTTTGAGGTGCTGAAGCGAGCAGTACTTGCAAGCCCGACTCCATATAGAGCTGGGAGCACTAATGATGCTCCAACAGTAGCAAAGCGCTCGCTTCGAACGGATCGGCCGAACCCAAGTCGTATCCTCACTCTTTTTAAAGTAGGCTGTTAGAGTCGTTGACATTACGAAGTAATCATTATCATTTTTTCCGTTAAGCTCGGAACATGTGCAGAACATTGCGCTACGCTCTCTTTAATTTTAGACTGACCTTTATGCCCGCGTCAGGCAAACGAACCTAACCTTTGTGCGCTCTTCTTTAAATTACTCACAGGCCTAACCCAGTTGGGTAACCTACTTTAAACATGAGAAAGGAGAAGAGATGCATGTGCAACCTTTTAAGCTTTTAAATAAGCGGCTCAAAAGTTATATCTATCTTCTTAAGTGTTTCTCTTCTCGTACTGCATTAGGGAAATATAAACACACAGAGGCGACTTGAAATTGACTTGGTAGATTACAATTTTTTTTGTTATTGCATCCGGACTCTGAAGTACACTCAGGTGCCCAGATACAGTAACAAAACAATGCGAATAAAATGTACTGCGAAAATACTGAGGGCGACTGACTCATTATATAGATATATCATCTTGGACGTAAACCATATAAGGCGCCAGCTAGGGTTTTTAATTTAGCTAGGGTGTCACGACATGCTTGCTACGGTTTCAGGGAAGAAAGCGTAGTGAATTAAAATAATTATACAAACTTAGTTACAACGAATCTAGCTCAAACTCCGGACGCTTCTGTCATAGCTCCCAGGTCGCGCTCCATTTTCGCCTTTTAAAACCGTAGCCAAAACTAGGTCTGCCCCCGTGCGTACGTAATGAAAGCAGGATGTTACCCGTTTGTTTTTGCCATGGTATACACCCAACTTAAAAGTTCAAGGCCTAAGTTAAAGTTTAGCGCTCTACATATACCAAATAGGCTACAATTCGTATGACGTTTTTTTGCAGTGGGCACGACTCCAGGCCCGCCGACGCCGAAAGGACAGCAGAGGAGAGCAGAGCCGTGAACGTTCCCTCTCCCGTCACCCTTCGCCTCTCACCGACAGCGCTTCTGGCGACATCAGTTAGTTTCCCATCAGTGGGAGTGACTATGTTGCCCAACACTACAACTGAAGACGCAAAACACGCGCACGTCGGCGTCCACAATGCTCATTGATGTATGGTAGTATATGTAAGATCTGTGTGTATGTGCAACATGTGCCAGGCAACATGCCTTGCCAGCGTGGCTGCTCTGCGTGTGTGACTGTCTGAAGGCAAATCGGAACCTCCGTAGCCGGCAGCCAGTCAAGTATGAAGCAGGCACAAAACTTCGTGAACCACATAGAGGCAACAAAGCACGTGTGTGTCAGTAATAAATGATGTGTCGTTCTCATTGGCTCTCACCTGGCTCAGTGTCCCTGCATGTGCCCCATGCAGTCTGCTATAAATAGCACTAATGACGAGTAATGCGACTATGTTATGCAGCGTTTTAGGAAGAAAAGTGCTTCATCTCACGAATTGTCTCGATTGAACAGAAGTCTTTGTTGAGCGCTCTAGTGCTCTACCTACTAAACTTGCCAATTTGGATAACCGCTGTACCGCTGTACGGCACTAGAGTCAAAGTCGAAGCAACTCTCTAGCCGCGCAAGTGATCAGGGCGTTCTTCAGCGTTTTGAATATCCGACATCGTCTCACAACCGCAATCACAACCTCGCAATAGCTGCCACCACTTTCTAAATAACTCTGAAATATTTAACGTCTTTAGCAAACAGAGACGGGGTCAGGGCCAGTACCACCATTGGCTGGCATCACCCAAAGTAGCAATAATAGTGCATGTTATTCCATGCTCACTCTGGTTCTCGAAATTCTAAATGCATTATATTGTCGACAGTATTAATCTAGCTCTCTAGCTCTGCTCGTACTTACCTAGGTACAACTCGGTCGTTACACGCTTACGATTTGTCCGTTCAGTAACTTGCAGCTGTCTTGGACATACAGACAGCTGTGGCATATGTTAATAGTGTAAATACATATCATGCATTTACATCATTAACATGTGCCACAGTGTGTGTTTCTATTTGCGACTTTTCGACTTCTTCAAAATCTCCTATATTTAATTTACTCCGTTCATTAAGGCAAGTTATCGAGGGTGCCTGTAGCCGGCTAGACTTTTTTCTTGCCCGTATCATGATAAACTAAGAAGCCTAGAGAGTAATTCCTACGTATAGAGCTATCTACGACTTTGGAGTTAGGTCACGACGCTGAGGTGGGTTAGCACTGGGTGCCTAAATCACTAAGACACGACAGCTCTCTTAGATATAATGTAGAGCTGACATATGTAGTGTTTGCTATATTATATTATTTACTAGGTAATTTTAAGGTTGCCTATATGAATCGCGATTTCAACGGTGCGGTGAGCAATAAAAAAAAACGAAATAATGAATATAGATTCGATTTTGGACATTCTTAATAGAATATTTAGAAGCTGAAATATATGGCCCAGCGAATCCGGTTTTGTAATATTCTAAGTCATCTACAGTAGGTAGTATTTTACTCTGATCTCTTCGCACCTGTCTCGACACTTCTGAGTTTGTCATTGTTGTAGCACTTCGTGCGATGGCCACACTTTAACGCTAATAGTTCAACGACCATCCGCGAATTAAAAACTGACACTTGATCGTGCAATGTAATTGAGCCTAATTTATGTAACAAAAAGTCAAACAATGAATGTCCCATATACAGCTTGAAAAAACGAATATTATATTTCATTAGAAATTACATTGTATTTAACTTGCATATAACTTATCTATAACTAGCATATGTATTAAACCCGAAAACATCAAAATATCTTAGACACCCTAGTTTTTATGTTACGTTGAATATCTCGGACTATGTTTCGAATGCCCTATGGAGACAGCGAGAGAGAAAGATAAATATTTTTTGTGTGGACCAAAACTTATGGTCCTTGGGAGCGCAGTCTGGTTTGGCATGTCAGGGACATTCGAGATTTAAGAGAGTAGCTCTTACTCAAGATGGAAATATTATTGGAATATTGATTTTATCCAGATAGGTCCGAGGCGATTGGTTCTCATTGCCGGTTCCTCTTGTTAAGGTTATCTATTCTGCTGACTAGTAGTTTTTCCTTCCCCGGTTTGCTTGGGGGGGGGGGGGGCGGGGCAACTTGACGCTCGCTCTTTTTTACCCTTAGACCCCATGGAATCTATCCAGAAAAGTCTAGAGATGAATTGTATGCCGGCTGCAAACGCTGTGCGACTTGCCAGTATGATGTGGGCGCAAAGGTAAAAAAACAAGTTGCAAAGAGGTTCGACACGAAGAGAAAGTGCGCACCCCTGCAAAAAGTCGCTCGAGTTTGATGGCATGGTGCAGTATCGACTGATCAAAGATAGACCCGTGGCAGCCAGTGTGTGCAAGGTGACGAAAAAGAGGAGATGCGCGAAAGGCTAGCGGAGCGGTCGGCGGAGCGGAGTTCAATAGGAGTGCGCCGCCGGCAGAGGCCAGGCGAAACCGTGGAAGAATATGTGGCCGAATTGACGAGGATGAGGAGAGCCAAGTGCACATTTTTGAGCAGGACATTTTACTGGACGAGGCCATTAAAACGCAACTGACGACCGGGACATCCTTACCTAGGCTGTCGAGAGAAGCTGCGGCTGCTGATGGAGGATGATGACTTAAAGCTGGCCCAATCAGAGGAAATAGGCAGCCGGATCGAGCGAAATATTGCTGAGGCGAAACGACTGGATCGGGAGCGCGATACCATGGTGGCAGTGATGGCTTGACGCCGGCAGCCGGCAACCGAGAACCGTTACGCAGCCGACCAAAGCTGGCCGCGACAATGGGGTAGGGTGGCAACCTGGTGTACGGCCTGTGGTAGCGAGAAGCACCTGGCTGGACACCCGGCGTGTCCGGCAAGATTTTGTTCAAATCTATACCCGGTGTGTTAGCTCGGAAGGTAGTATTGTTGCACGAGAAGATGGGCAGAAGGTGAACCGAGCAAGATGGCTTAGTGGCAAAAGCCTTTGTCTTGCATTCGGGAGGCCTGGGTTTGAAACCCAGACCGGCCATTCCTAAATTGGTTTTTATGGTTCCTAATTTAAACAGGGTGAGTGCCGGAGTGTATTAAAAATCGACCATAATCGAAAAAAAACGTGGAAGCACAGCTGCCTCAATAAAAAAAAGATGGTGCATTACCATTCACCCCCCCCCCCCATTAAAAAAATTATATATACGGAGAGTACAGTGACAATAGAAAATTAGAAACATGTAAGTGAAGTATTAAGTGGCAGAGTACGGAAAGTAAAGGAAACGGAAGTGGTTCTCAAAAACATATGGTGGTGAAGAGATTAATTTATTAGGTGTGGTGGCATGTACAACTGAACTACGAGAGAGATCTGAGAAATTGGTGGTGTTTGTGGTGCAGTAGGGATAATCGGTTTTAGGACGTGACGCCTTAGGCTAAGCTTATAGTGTATGTGGATTGTAGGGCGCAGAAGTGTGCAGTGGATAGAAGGATGATTGCTTTAGTGAAAGAGTCAGGTCAACTGGGATTAGTAAGGGATTGTAGACACCGAGTGAAAGTGAAACAGGATGTTAGGCCAACTCAACAAAAATTAAGACGACTACCTTTAGCAATAGAGACAGCATTTAAAAAACAAATTGATCGACAGGTTGAGTTGGGTGTGATTGATTGGTGACAAAGAAAGGAGGTGGTCTAAGACCTTCTGTAGATTTATGGCTGGTGAACGAAGCTATAATATATAATACGTAAGATATGGAAGTTAGGAATAACCTTTAATTTAAAGTGTGTAATTGGAGTGGACAGATTGCATTTCGTGGGGTTCAGCATACATCAGGATGGGGTTATGCCATGTGTAGATAATATCAAGGCAATCAGTGAACTAGCGAAACCAAGGAATGGAGTACAAATGAGATCAGTGTTGGAGGCAGCGAATTTATATACTAGATGCGGCGGTGGCTTAAGCGGCTAACGCGCTGTTCGAAACGGGGCGTTGCCATGGCAATCACGGTTAGCAAAAACATCGCTAGTTCGAGCCCTGGCCGTGCTGGTAGAATTTGTTGAGCGTTTTTTTTAGGTAACTGGTAAAATGCGTTATGCACACCGGGCAACGTTGTTAAAGCCTCGGTAGTGTGGGACTCGCACCCACTAAAATCCAGTCGTCCTCTTTGCCCCTGGACGGGGGGTGGCCGCAGTACTGTCTTCTCGAGATTACTTCACCTGGCCACTCTTCTTGCTATGTAGGCTGCTCGGCTTTGTGCGGCAGTTATTTTCGTCTCAGAGATACCTTGTGCGAATCTTCTTACTAGAATCCACGATTTGTGATCTTTGAGGAGCGCCTCTACAAGGGCATGGCATGTCAGGGGGTTCTGCAGTCCTAGGTTCCGGGACAATAGCTCTCGCTCAGTGTCGAAGAAGGAGCACCGCTCATAGCAGTGCCTAACATCATCCGGCTCCCCCGAGTTGCACATGCGGCATACAGGGGAGTCAGTTTTACCGATGCGGTGTAGATACTGCTGAGAACAGGCACCATGGCCTGTTAACAGTTGCGCGAGTGGGTAGGTAAGCGAGCCGTGTTTGAGGCTGTACCATTTTTTAAGATCAGGAAGTATTGATCTTGTCCAATATCCAGGATGGCCCGGCTGGACTGACTAGTGTGCCCTCCGTCAGAACGTTGGTTACAGGGTTTCTTGATGCTAATTCTTTTACTCTTAAGTCTCAGGGAATTTGTCTAGAGAGGACCTGTACGGCTGCTGTGGAAGCCGTGCGATTTGCTCGTGTAATGTTAAGCGCCATAGGTCTTTGGGTCTTGTTGAGGAGACGACGTGTTGTAGCTCTTGTAGTCGTGCGTTCCCATAAGGGTGCGGCGGATAACATGATGCTGTCTATTACTGATGCTAAGGGTCGGCGTCGAGAGTCGCTTGCTCCCCTGGTCCGTAGGAGGATTTTCCGTAACTCTGCTGAGGCTTTGGCTGCTTTTTTAGCTGCATAGCGCACATGAGGTGATCCTGTGAGAGCTCTATCCAGGATCACGCCCAGGTACTTGACCACGGGCGTGGGTGTTATTGGATGGCCTTCCAGGTGTAAATTTAGGTTGCGTGGAGAACGCTTCAGACCGTTTAGAAGGATTGCTTCCGTTTTTTGTGAAGCCAGTTCAAGGCTAAGCATGCGGAGGTGTGCGTCTTTGGAAGCGACAGCCCAAGCGGTCTCACAGACCAAGGCTGTGATAATCCGGGACCTAGATGAGTCCATCGAGCCAAAATACATCCTCAAAGCGCTTACCAAGAACGGAGCACCGAAAATGGCTTTTACCTTAAGCCCGCTAAAGAAAACCCGGGCGGACGACTTCTCGTGCATTTGTTGGACGTGGTTGTCATTGCCTTGCTGCTACATACCTCTGGTGGAGAAAGCCTATATAATTCCAGTACGAGAACGCGATGACGATAGATGCATTTAGACGCTATCGTGCCACAGGCAACTTAGCCCATTACGAGCGTCTAAAATGTAGTTGTCAGAGCGTTAAAAAAAATGTTGGAAGAAGAAAGGCCGGGGGCTTATGCTTCCTGTACATTAACTGAAACACAGCAAAAATATTTGACAGGTGAAAAAGAAGCACTGGCTTGTCTCTTTGCGATAAAACGGTGGCGTATACATATTTATTTGGACGACGATTTTAACTTCGCACAGACCACTCAGCACTGGTCACTTTGTTAGGAGCAAAGGGAACGGGAAGAGCACCATTGCGTATTGGGCGCTGGGTTGAGCGACGACTCCGGGGATATCATTTGTCCGTTTAACCATATTCAAGATATGCTACGTCACGACGACCAAGTGCTAATAAATTTAAAATAAATGACCCAAGTGAGATAGTGGTATCTTGTTTTACAGAGGAGATAAAACCATTGAGTTGGGAGGAAGACTACTATTTAAAATGGGTGGAAGTAGAGCTAGTCCAAGAAGCGACTAGAAAAAGATAGTGGATGACCTGCACAGGCTATTGTCGGCCCATGTGAACTCGATTGAATGTGAAGGACCCGATGGAACCCGGTTGAAATTATATACCAGTAAGTGAACATACAGAATAACGCCAGCGGGTACAGAAGAGGTATGCTGATCGGCGTAGAGCAGCCACAAAACGAACAAAATATTGATTCGAGGACAATAGGTGCGCATTAGACGGCTAATAGTAAAGAAAGGAGAAGAGATACATCCTGACTGGCTGATTATGGCACCGGAACAGACCAGTGTCCGCCAAATTAATGCAGTCACCCAGCGAGGGTCTTGGAATGTTATTAAGAGGCAGCCTAAAGTCCTAACTTCATTACTTTGTGCTCCCGTAAGTTCAACCGTCTGAAAGCTTTTCGAAGCGCAGTTAGTCGTTTGTTGTAAAAAATGATGTTAAGGTGAGCAACGACGCGTTAAACACTCAAAAAAAGCCTGTAGAAAAAAGCAAAAACGTGTTGCCTTCAGTTCATGCATCGCCGTAGATCTTGTACAATCTTTTGCTGGACAAGATCGTTTCTTGTAGCATCAAGGTGGCTTAAACAGCGGTAACAAGTATATTCAAAAAGCTGTTCCCTTCTTTGCTCTCTAGAGCTGCCGGAGGAGAGATGGGAAATGACTCGAACAAAGCTGCTAGAATCGCTTTCCTTGAAAAACATGCAACACTCAAGTGAAGCTTCCTTGCGCGATGCACTTTATACGCTATCACGTAACCAATGTGTAGAGACGAGCAAAAACGACATACATGGACGCTGGATCTGGCTGTACCGACAGAGGCCCCGGGTAGAACAAGTGGGGGAGTTGCTGTATTGCATCATGGCAAGCTCTCTGGCACAACAAAACTGCTCATAGTCTATGGCGCACTCTAACTGTCTGTTACATCACTTATCTCTGTAGTAGCGGCAAGCTTGTTCCATTTAGGCAATGAATCTCGGATAAGTACTCAGTGGTATTTTTAAAACTCAAGATGGGCAGAAACAGCAATTCATGAAGTCATATGAATTTCATTTCTCTTGAGGACGTAAGTAGCGAAGCCGGGTAACCGACAGGTTTGCCTAAGGTAAACGCTTAGGACTCCCTACTGGAACAGGTACTTCGCAAGGTGTTGTCGAACGATTGAAGCGCATCCGGTTTGGTGTATCCTGGAAAGCAACGAAGAAGGTACAACGGTCTCGAAATTGGCAATCTCCGCGTATTATGTAGAGTGAGCATCCAAGACGTGCAGTCGAGAGCACCAGCAGAAGATTGCACACTATTCAAAGCACAGAGCCGTGGTGGGGGTCCTCTTGAAAGGCAAAGAAAACCTTGTGGTTGGCGTCATTTAATTAAGTCCTGACACAGCCTAAAATTCCTTTGACCGTCGTTCAGGAACCACGGCTGAGGTTCGGTAGAAAGGCGCGCTTGAAGCTCGTGTATAGCGACGCTACGTAGGGATGACCCCTTCAGTTGCCTGGCATTCTCCTTCCTCATCGCAGACCTAGCCCGCCATGTGCGGGAGGAGTTTTAAAACGCCGTTGTCGTCATGTATGCGGATGACATAGTAGTGGCCCACAGGGACCGTGGTGCCATTCGTCGAATCGTTGATGTTTCCGACTAAACGGAGTAGTGTCAGGCCAAAGGCAATCGGTCTGATTGGAGCGAGATGTCGTAGAAGACACAAAACACGAAATCGGGCAACTTTCCATTAATAGTAAGATAGACGAAGCGCGTACTAGGTTAAGGAGCAGTCGGTTCTTGTCGTTGTTTTCGCTGATAAGGTCTTTCAGACAACGCGGCCGAAGGTCATCGGGACCACCGCCCAAGCTGTTAGGAAGCTGGCGGTAATGAACACCAGACACGGTGATTTTATGGGTCTGCGCAGCATACATGAAAGGCGGGGAAAAGAATAAATCAAGTGAATTTGGAGAATGTTTGAGGAGCATCCCAGGAGCATCCGTGAATTAATGTGAAGGCCGTCGCTGTTAAAATATGTCTTCACCATTCTACCGATTTTGCGGATAGCTCCAAGGTCGCGATGGACGATCACAACATCATCCGCGCATATGACAACAATAGCATTTCTAATGACACTCACATGAAAAGCTAAGTCAGCTATTAGTAGAGCGAATATTACACAGCTAAGTGGGTTTCCCCGTCAGGTCTCCACATTTTAGGTGTCATCATTTCATATATCCACTTTAGAAAGTTCTCAGCAAACGAGCTAGCAAAAACTTGCAGAAGAGAACCACCCACTCCAGCGTTCAAAAATGAATCGACTTATAGGTAGCGGGGGCTTTGTTGGAGACGGCGTACAGAGATACCTCGGGTTTTGCCAACGCTCGCTCCACTTTCGACCAGAGAGTCCTCGGATCGCACCACGTGTACCTATACCCGACTTCTAGATTCTAATAATATTACATTTTAATATTATATTAACTTAAGTATCTTTCTTGTACTTCTTAAAACGTATTTAAACTATGGATTCTTAAAATAACGCGTTACTCCGTCCAGCCTGACACAGACAGAGCGTTCGTGCTATTTTATGCATACGCCGTATGCCTCCGAAGGTCAGTATGTGTGTATATATATAATTTTTGCTTACTAGATTTTTTATATATATATATATATACAAAAAAAATGTTCTAGTACAGATGGGCTTGTCTCCTAGAAGATGTTCCTTTACGACGTAGACGCAGCAAATGATATATATATATATATTAGTCGGTTTTCTTTATTTACTAGTGATTGGCACTTTAGTCGAACGGCTTGTTATGAATAAAGCGGTCTACCATGTCGTAGATGGCCTCGCGGTGTGTGAGAAGCACTTCGTGACCCGCGTTTCTCACCATTACCTCAGTGAAGTTCGCCGCCTGGCGGACGTACCCCAGAGGCTTACGGGTTGTTCGATCTCGCCAAATGATGCGGTTTGCCCGGGCCAGTTCGTCGGCGCCCGACCACTCGATGGAGTCAACAAACTCCCGTGTGAAAGCTGTCGCGACGATGACATCGAGCTGGCTGCTGTAGATCAACACCTGTCCATACGTTTGCAGAGTGAAGAAACCAGCCAATTCAACGTTAGGAGGGCCGAAAGAGAATTGTCTAACGGAGAACGAAACGCATCAAAATGTTAGTCTGATAAAGAGAGGCCGACATGTCATTTTGTATTTTCTCTCAATCTCTCTCGTTTGTAAATACAGGGTCATTCGTATCAAAATGTACTTCTTTCGAGATTTGATAGAACTCGGCAATAAAAATAATTTTTCCCTATGGAGGGAGGACGCCGAAACGTCCTGTTTAAGAAAGAGAGTGAATATAAGCCTTTATAAAGGTAGTTATTCTCCCTTTTTTCACCTATATAGTTGTGCGAAATCTACGTTTGCGAGAGAACCAGTTTGGCGGAAAATTCTGTGCGGAAGACACTTCTTATTAGCTTGCGTAGCGAAAAGCGAATAGCCAGATTGATAAAAGTCATAAAAAGTCGATATGTTACGTTAACGCCTTTTTGTGAAAAATCGTAACATTTTTCCATTACGACCAAACATGTCTCACACAACAGCAAATTTAATGCCCACCATTCTCGTACCAAAGTAATGGTGCTGCGTTACGTAGTTGTCAAGTAACTAAGCTTTTTCGATAGTCATATCGAAATCGAAGGCATGCATACTTACATAGGGTGTATGAGAAAGTTAGACACAATATTCGCTTTGTACTACAAGCTAATGAAGTATTCTTCGTTGTGCAGAATCCTCCGAACATGCCGATATGATTAGATCCTTCATGCGTTGACTGGTTCTCCCGTAAACGTAGATTTCGCACAACTATGTAGGAGAAAAAAGGCAGAATAACTACCTTTATAAACTTTACTCTCTTTTTCTCCTAAACAAGACGTTTCCGCGTCCTCCCTCCATAGGGAAACATTATTTTCTTGCCGAGTTCTATCAAACCTCGAAAGAAAAACATTTTGATACGAATGACCCTGTATATATGTATAAATATATATATACACTACACCCCTACACTGGACCCTTCGTAATAGTGCACACGTTCGCAGGGACCCAAATGTCATGGTCCGACCGTAAATGATTGATCAGACATTGACCAAATAAAAAAATATAGTTCTAAGCATCGCTTGAGTGCAATTTTCTATGTGTAAGTGTTTCTAAGGATGAAAAAATATAGTAGATAGCTTTTGGTCAACGAGAAACGTTTGGAAAATAACCAACCTCTAAAGGCGGTTAGTTTATTTTGGTAGAAATTTCACTCCATTATTTGGCGGCAAGCCTAACTGATTAACTTTGATTTTTTTCACTGTTATATTCAGCGATTGTAGAGGGATCACGCATAATAAATGATGTATCTACTGTGATCAAAGATCTCGCGGACGTCTCGTTCGGAACTTAATTTTTCTGCGGGGTATACCGTTTCTAGCCTCACGAAACAACAAATATTCTTTATACAGTATAAGATGTCGATTTGGCGTTAAAATGATTTTAAAGTAGTAAAATAATCTAGAAAACTCAACTTTCAAATGACAGTGGTAGAAAACAAAAACGTAGTTTGTGCTAAGCCAATTACCCGGTAGTGATCCATGAGTTCGGCGACCCAGGGCTTTACAGAACGCGTTCTATCTCTGAACAGTACATTATACACGGTATCGTTGAAGCTCCAAAATGCCACTTCGCCGACATGAATAGCTCTTCTCGTCTGAGGTGTTTCCACAAATGTCCGATACGGAGCTACGTCGACTTCGAACGGTGTACTTCGTAGAAAATTGTAGGGATACTTACTCCCTGTGAGCTGTACGTACTTATATATCATATCATGCGCCAACTTTGCCGCGTTGTAGTAGTCTCCAATAAGTATGAACTCTTTAAGCCATGACTGCATGCCCTCCAGCTCGCTCGCCTGACGCTTGCTCACAAGTCCGGTCTGTAGCAGAAAATCGGCAAAGTTGATCGCAGAGATTGGATCGCAGTACCCGTTGCCAATCAGCAAGCCGGCTAGCTTCATGTTCGCCGTATCGCGATTCTGGTGAATGACGTGACCAAGGGCGGATCCAAATTTACCTGAAGGGTAGATTCAAACCGCCGCACCTCGTTCGACGTTAACGCATTATTTAAATCGACGCAAGCAAACACAGTTGGGCTTCAATGGGCACATATAGTGATTTCACCAAGTCGTTCTCGCTATCTAAGTACATCGAGCACCACAACCAAAGCATACTGAATCACTGTCGTTTAGTCAGACGTGATATCTTACCAGCGTACGACTGTGTTGCTATGTAGAGGTCATTTTTGGAGTATTCGCTAAACATCGTGAAGAACTGCTGGCAGAATTCAAATAGGTGCGCTCCTACATGCCGCTGGTTTTCCACGTAACCAGCCTTGCTTGTGGTGAACGAATAGCCAGTCCCTACAGGATTGTCGATGAAAAGCATATGGAACTGGTTGACCCATGATACATTGCGGCGACGCGCGTGCCCGGTGCGCTTGATACGATACGGGCCAACTTCCATAAACAGACCATCAAGTGAGGTTATTCCAGGACCTCCTTCCAGCCACAGTATAATCGGCGCAGAGCTTGATATTTCCTGCCAAAAAAAAAACACCACAAGGCTAGCATACTGATACATACTATTGTGTGAGCATTTCTTTACATTGAAACGATACTGATTTGTAACAATATAATACGGAGTTGTTCGGCACATTTTTTTCACTATTTGGCGACCTATTTTAATTATTGACCGAAACGTTCTTCGTGTCTACGGTTATTACAGAAAGGCCAATGCACTACAAAGGATCCACATTTGGGGCATTGGCTAAAACAATGGTTGATAAAGGTAGGTTTTAACGCCTAAGCGTGCAGTCCAGCTTTAACCTCAATCCATTTAAATGTTCATCTGAAAAACAGCGAGCCTTAGCGTAAAAATGAAACAAAACGAATCTTGCTTATTAAATGGCCCACATTCTCATATATATATATATATATATGAGTGTGGGTAATTTAAAAGGCATGGTTTGCTTTATTTTATTATAATGATATATATATATATATATATATATATACTGCCTGCTTTTCTAAGGCTGAAAGCTTAGCAATTCGAAAAGCATTCTTACCGTTGGAAAGAACCAAAAGAAGTAATGCGACCCGGTGCTTTCATTAACGGTCAGGTAGCCGGAGTAGCTCAGCATGTTGTATCCTAACAGATCTCCAGTTTTGGCCTTTCTTCTTGCCTCCGGTAACTGGTTATTTTGGATATACGGTGTGAGAAATAGGGGTTCGTCAAAATCGGCGTACGAGGCAAGAGGATTCACTGCCATTCCGTCGGGCACAAAGGCTCCTATTACGCTTGTCAGAAGGCCTAGTAAAAGCGTCATTTTGACGAACAACTTATTCACCTTAGCGGTGATGCGGGAGAGATGTCCACCGAATGATGTTAACTGATTACTCCTCTCCCCTTAAAGAGGAGGCCTGATTACGGGTTGGTCTTCTGCAACACAAGCCGGTGTCGTCCGAAACTCAAAAATGTAGTAATCACTCTCGGCTGACGGAAAACCGATTACCGTGGGCGGCTGTGCGCAGCGGTCACGAAGGTCATGCAAAAATCAAAGACAATGCAAAGTTAATCGATATGATTATAACTGCAAAGCTAAAATAGTTGTTTGCTGGCGTTAACTAGAGCCGGCAGTACTTGCTTACTGAAGGGTGGATAGGTGAATAAGCCAAGAGCCACTAAAAATGCACTAAAAATACAGGCGATTAACGTAGTTGTCGATGGCAGAAAGGCCCCATGAAACACGCATAGTGAGCGTGGACCGAACGTAGCCAGCAACCAACGTTAGACCCAACGGCCCTTCCAGCCGGAAAGACAGAAACTGTGTCGATGGCGCCATGAAATGACCAGGCACCAACGAAGGGAGAAACAGCGACAGCATTAGTGACGGAACCCCCCGTGGCCACACAAACGCACCGATGCTGCTGTTGGATGATAACGACGTCCGAAGGAAGACACCTTCAGCGGCAGCATCAGCAGCACCGACAGCCGCAACGACCAGGGAGAGGAAGAGATTACGACGAAGCCGATCGGTGACCCGTGGAAGAGCAGCCACTACGGTCGCAATGAAGGATGGCGCGAAACAGACCGAGGAAGATGGCTTAGTGGCAAAGCCTTTGTCCTGCATTCGGGAGGACTGAGTTCGAGACCCAGACCGGCCACTCTTAAACTGATTGCATAGTTTCCAATTTAGCAAAGGTAAATGCCGGAATGGATTAAAAATTAGCCATGACATGAAAACACCGTACACGGGCATTAGCCTTACGGAAAAATCTAAAAGAAATATGTCAACACAAGCATGACATTGGCGGTGGCCGGGCACAGCCGCATGAATATGACTAAGGCTGCCATAACGAACAGACAGAATACGTAAAGTACATGACCAGAGGGGGACCTACCAGCAGTAACAGAAATATTTGCCGCTGAATTGGATTGTGGTCTTACATCCACATCCCGTCAAGACTTTAGCTGAAGTGGTGCGACCTTAAGCTCATAAAGACGCTCTGCCTTAAGCTCATAAAAAACGGGCTACTAGAGGATAGTACGTCTGTTGCAGCCACCCATCCACAGTCGACTCCACGGCGAAACTTCATGATCTTCGTGTTCCGGAACCTCCGACGAACTTGACGACGACGACGTTTCTAAACTCCTCTCGCACAGGGCGAACTAGGTCGGCAATAATTAAGTTTGAGTCAAGCATCTGAGAGAGTCCCCTTGAGGAGTGCTTGTATATCTGAGAGAGTCCCCTTGAGGAGTGCTAGTATACAATATCGACGAATGTATGAAAGTTTGTGCCGACTCCAATGAAAAACATTGTATTAACTGGCCCTCGACGTCGACTGTCATATGCTGAAGAACACGACTCAACAAACTGCTTTTACGATGAGGGAGGATACAGAAACTGAACTTACAGGACGAAAAAGACCATATTAAAGCAACGTATAGCGCAGTCGACGTCGTGCTAGCATCTAAAGCGCAGCCGCAAAGAATCATATCAACAATACGAAAGCGAAACTAAAGTGCTAATTACGAAGGATTTACGTACTAGTGTCGAGTGTGAATCCAGTGGCTGGATCCTGATACAGTCGAGGTCACTTTGTGCTGACTTATCTGCCGAAGTTAAATATCTTCGTAGCTAAAAAAGACATCAACCAAATTAGGCAAACCGTCGGACACAGCTAGTTGTCTGTTCTCAAAGCGCCGATGAATCGGTACAGCGCGCCGAATCGCCGTTAGCCTTGTCAACAGCAAGTTGCTCACTCTACACATCTCGGCTAGGATCACCCGCTGTCTGCTGTAGTAGGTCTGATTACTCCTCCGCCGTCATCTCTCGTTCTACTTCGCCGCTTCTCTGTTGCGTAGCTAGCAGACGGACCGGCGGCGACGGCGAAAGTCATATGTGTGGTGCAAAGTGTTTTAGAAGCAAAACACTCTCCAGAGAATCAGCTGCTGCCAAGGAAAGCCAACGGAGAAAGGCCAGGCTAGCAGGTATGATGGAGAGGGTTCTCGAGCGTGGAGATGCATCTTGGAGATGGAGGACGATCCGTGAGAGCCGGCTAGTGAAACAGCTGTTTCTGTCGGAGAAGTTGGAAGCTGGTCTCTACTATTCCAACGAAAATGGATAAGGCCGTCATGGCTGCGGCCAGGCAAGTGGTCAAGTGGGTGCACCTGCAAATTTGGAAGCGCAAGCTGAACCTGAAGATTATTTTTCAACGTCCGGATGATGACCCCGATTGCATTCAAAACTGTCAGCCTACTACAAATATATAATGAAATAAGGCTAACCTTGCCGGGGGCGCATGCGCGTATCACAGCGCAAGGAAAGCTAGCAATCCGTGTCAACGAAACAAAACAAGTCGCAATTGCAAAAACGCTGAATATGATTTGCTGAGTATCAATATCTCATTATGAGGATACGTTAGCGTTCTGGGGATTTGACTCCGATGTTAACCCTAGTTCAGTGAGGAAAATTTACTTGAATGTCTGAAAGATCAGGGTTAAAGCCAAGTAAAGAGGAAAACATTTGCTGTGGCCACATAGGCCACGGTGTAGGCAAGACAACGAAAAGCTGAAAAAATTCCGAGAGGGCACCGTAAGATTTGATACTATGCCGGTCTCGAAGGTTACCATCGTAGACGAAGTAATTAAAGTAACGTTATGTGCAGGGTCTCCTTTGCCATGTTTAAAATGCTATAAGTACATACATAGGGCTACCGATTGTCAAAAACAAGGTAAACCCACGTGCGGAAAGTGCGGCAGCCCTGGACACCAAATATGATAATGCCATGATAAGGCCCGTTGTGTCAATTGTGGCGGGGCTCATGCTTCCCCTTCCCCTTGTCCCCTTCCTCACCAAGATTTAGAAAAAGTTCCGACCAAAAAAACAAGCATCGAATAAGCAACTGGAAGGACTAGAGGGTCTTTAAATCTCGTGAACAAAATTCGCTAGATATAATAGACTTATATCTTTTCTTGACATGGAGACCGGAAAAGCCTTCACGATAGCCGTATTAGATGACTGTAAAGACGTGCTCTTGATACATAAGGAAAATACGAGTATCGACAAAAACCATACATATTGGACTTCGCAGCCATCCAATTCCGACATAGTTGTAACAGATGTAGACTCTAGACAGAACCCCCACTATGCCAGACCCTTTATACCTGCATACACTACGGTCGCCCCTTGAGAAGCTCACAGGGCCTGCAAGCGTACATGGCCATGTAGGCTACGTCTACACCCCCCGGCATCTCTACGCAATCAATATGTAAGACTCATTCAACCAGAACCGACTGATTCACCCAATACGCCTTCTCCCCTTCATACTTCTTCTAGCAATTCAGACAGTAACGAATACTTCAATTAGTAGACTAAACGGCTCAGCTGAAGATCGGCAGAGCGTGTTTATGGCTGAAAGAGAACTAGCCGAGGACGATGTCCGTTAGAGCCCTGCTGTCATCAGACACACATGCAGCATGTAACTCCCGCACGGAGCGTGAAATATGAATTAAACACCCGCCATCACCGGCCGTCTATCAGGAGCGCGTAGAAACCTTCGAACAACCTACAGTTAGATACAGTGAGAAGGTCGAAAATTCGGCGATCTTAAAAGCAATTCACTCATTGCCTGTTACAAGCGGAACCAGACTGTATGGACTGCGACCACGTCTTCTGCGTGATATGTTGGATCAAACCGTCCTTCGTCAGAGTGGCTGTTTATTGATCGAAGCGTATTTCTAGGCAGAGTGTTAAACAACACTTTACCGAAGTTGTCCATAATCGTATGACAAATTTAGTTTGTGTCTCCAAAAATACAATTGCCTTACAACGTTTCGAACTAATATACAAATATTAAAAGTAGTTGAAGCTAACCACCTGTGCGTCCGCACCTTGCCTGCGCCGAGTCGCATCTGACAGGCTATTCAACGACGGTACCGCAGCACACGATGCCGCGTGGTACCTGGGGCATTTTCACCACATCTTATATAGAAACATGTATCTGCAGGTGCATAAGCCCCCCTCCCCGCATAAAATGTGATGAGAGTCATGAACAGCAAAGCGTTTGAGAACGTGTCGGTTAGTTCGTTCGGCCTGCTTCCGTGTTTTAGAAGTAATCGCACCCGTGCAATAGAAATCAGAATCGATTTTTGCCACTTTTCCCTCCCAAGAGCTGATGAATTGCACGTAGGCCAGAGTGGAAGGAAGTTTGAACCTACGCTTTAGGTCCTCTATAAGCAAGGTGTGTCACATAGCAGATGGATGTATCTGTTCAGCGATGTACGATGCAGACCCAGAGCTCGCTTTAGGAATGTAGGCTTAAACCGCTCGAACTTTTCGAGTTGCGCCGACGAGAAATGATCCCAGATGACCTGTATACCGTATGAGATGACTGGCGCTACCGTCATGTTAAACAAAGCCAGCGTCGTTCGTAGGAATAGTCTCGGAAGAGTTCGTTTACCAACACTTGCAACCAGCGCTCGACGCGCTGCTCCATGAATTATCGGCCGTTTGTAAGCAGTAGCACCCCTAGATATTTGAAGTTGTTTACATATTTTGGGGATGTTCTGTTTATTTGCAGAGCATTAGATGCCGCAAGACGACCACCCTGTCGAAATTTCACGGCCTCTGTGTTGTCTATATTAATCAACAGGTCAACCTCTTCCACATACCGCGACTGTTTTGCCAGCGCCTGCTGAACGTGAAACCGACTTCTTCCAAAAATCACAAGATCATCGGCATAGAACAGAACTTTCTTGTGCCCTGGTTTTGAACGCGTCGAGGCAAATCGCTCAGCAATAGAAAGAAAAGTAGCGGGCTTATATTATTACTCTGTGCTACACCAGTGGACTGAACAAACGAGTCTAGGAGGGCTACTCCGACATCTATGCTCACCGAATTCTACTGCAGTATGACTTTAATCAGCAGTAGCATGTTTGCAGGAATCCCGCACTGAGCAAGTTTCATTATAATCTTGTCACGTGGCGCCATACCGAACGCGGATTTGAAATCTGCAAACACCGCAAATGGTGCTTGTTTTGGCCTCCGAATCGCCTGATGCACCTCTTGCAGCAAGAGCTCACACGTGGTCATCGTGGAGTGACCTGCACGAAATCCATGCTGATACATTTTTTTATGATTTTTATTGCCATTAGCAAACAATTATGGGGATTAAAAACACTTTCTACTTGACCTCCAGAAGCCCTACGGCCAACGGAAGAGGCCTTTCCACAGACGCAACGTTGCCGCGCTGAACCTTGATCGATATGCGCGGTAACATGTATATGTCGCGAGCGCGGGGGTCATGAGCTGCAGCGATGACTTTCCGGTACAGTTATTTAATACATTTCATAGACTCTGGCTCGATCGGGCCACCAGTGTCGATCTATATCGTAGCTTTAAACGTAGCTTCTGGCCAGTGCACATTACACCGTAACATCCCAAACGAGCTCAAAGGGTGAGTGTGGCATTTGCAAATGGCACATAACAGGAACTTGTTTCCTCACCTATGATGGTCTTGTAGACCACACAGTTTGGAGCGATAGCCATAATGGACGTTAACTCTCCAATGTCTGACGCGCAAAAAAAACTATAAAATTTTAATTAACATGTTTAAAGCAAGTTTTAAATCATTTAAAGCCAGAGGGCACAGGGGTACCCGAACCCTTTGTGTACCCTGGTTTCTATTTACTTAACAAATTGCATGTTTAAGAAAAATAGATTAGATAGATAGGTAGATAGACCGCAAAGCAGTACATAACTTTAAAAAGTCCTTTTCAGTGAGGTTTTAAATCAAACACGAACATCTGTCAAGCTGAGTAGAGTTGAAACTCCGGCCATACTGCCTGGTGCAGCATGATGTGTACGTCGTACCTATCTCGACTTTTCTGAGTTTGTATTGTCACTATTATAGTTTTTTTGTCGATGACCACACGTAAACGGGGTAATCGAATCAAATTAGCGTAAGTGCATCGCGAACATGTTTATTCTCTGCCTAGTAGTAGGCCAGAACTTATATATATATATATATATATATATATATATGTCAGGGTGTCATGCGCCTGAGACGTTGGCTCATGTCGCTCAGATGTGCGATACAACACACGAACAAACCATAAAGAGACATGACGACGTCTGTGATCGCGTGGCGCGTCTTCTCCGCGAAAGGGGTCATGAGGTGGTTCGTGAGCGAGTATTCCGTCGACCGGGCGCACCGGGTCTAAAGCCCGACCTCGTAATAACAACACCTACTGAGGTCTGGGTTTTAGATGCCGAGGTTTGCGGCCCGAACCGGGACCTGGCAAAAGCACGGCAAGACAAGATCGCCAAATATGACGTCGGGTTCCTAAGAGCGGCGCTCCCCGACCCGCAAAAACCTCGCAGATTCGGATCCATCACTATCTCTATGAGTGGTGTATGGGACTCCGAATCTGCGAGGACGCTCTTGGGCTCGGCGTCACGAAGAGGAATCTCATGGATCTCACCGTTTTAACTTTGCAAGGAACCTTGAGGATATACCGCTCGCACCGGGTCCATAAGAGCGGAGGCTACCATCAAGCAAGGACACGGACAGCTGTCTCTTAACTTCACGTGACACCTTTTTACCACAATTTTTATTAAGGCGAGCACTGCCGAGTGTGCAAACGTATTGTAAATGATTAATAAATCATCACAATATTTTCTATATATCGTTGGAATCATGGAGACAGACGAAAATAAAAAAAGGTTTTAGTGGGTGCGAGTCCCACACTAGCAGCTGCTAGCTGCCAGTAGCGCATGTGCGTTATTCATTTCCGAGATCTTCCAAAAAAAAGACGGTTAAAAAACTGGAGATCTTGTCATTGTTGCTGATGCCGGAGAGGATACGGGCACCTTGCTGTCACTGCAAGACAGCGAATGTTAAAGTATCTGCCATAATTAGTAGAGTGCGCTATTCTGTGAAAGGCAAAATATTCGGATCACCAGGAGTAACTGACATGGCTCGAGTTAAAACTAAAAATCTGATGGGCAAAGTTGTGTCAGCAACTAAACACGTAATTCTAACATTTACTGGCAATTGCGTCTACCGAAAATCCGCTAAGGTCTAAAGCAGCATGGGGTTGAGTTTAAGTGCGACCCAATGCAGTGTTTTAAATGCTACAGCATGGATCCCTTGGCCGCAGACTGCAAAATTCCAAAACCAAAGTGTAGAAGATGTGGCTCTCTGAAACATCTTAGGAAAGATTGCAAGGCTCCGGCCAAATGTTGTCTATGCAACGGTGAGCACGAGGCCACGTGAGGTTCGTGCCTCTTTCGATTGAGCCGTATAGATATGTTAAAGCGGAACTCTCGGAATATTATTATGAGGCAGTCTAAAGTCTTACTCATACCACTTTGCGCCCCTGTAGAAAAAGTCTGATAACTTTTTGAGCGCAGTTTGTCGCCTGTTGGGAAAAATTTCATTACGCTGGATAACGACGCAGCCAGTAGAAAAAGGCGAAAAAGTGTTGCCTTTAGTATGCATCACCGCAGATCTTTTTCAAGGTTTGCTAGACAAGATCGTTTCTTGTATCATCAAAACAGTTCAAACAGCGGTAAGCAGTGTTTTCGAAAACCTGTTTTCACCTCTGCTCTCTATGGCTACCGGAGGAGAGATGAGTAGGTACTCAAGCAAAGTCGCTGGAATCGTTTTCCTTGAAAAAACCTTGCAACACTCTATTGAAACCTCTCTGCGTGACGCACTTTGAACGCTATCACGTCACCAAGGTGCAGAGACGAGCAAAGACTCGTGACCGGCTTGCACAGCAGTAACAAACGCACCATTACAAGCACAACAACTCAAGACAAGGAATATCTCCTTAAATGCATTAAAAAACCGTGAAAGCATTAAATAATGTTACCCGCAGTATAATGTATTGGTCCTCACTGCCGCAAGCTTTCTCTTGAAGCACAACGACAATGTCATAAGTAGCTGCATACACATCGCACATGATATATTAAGTCATTTCCTTTAAATGTTTTTCAATGCCACAACCGTCCCGAGCTGTGCTCCTGTGGCAATGTCAGTGTGAAACGGGCGCGTCACTGAAACCCATCAAGCCCTGTCTCGGCCTTCTAGCGATTCCGAAGTAATCGATGCAATAATAAAAGCACCGTCCGGGAAGGCCTAGCTCGATTTGGTCAAAAATAAACGTCCCAGACAAACGATTTACTTCGCGCCTGCTTTACTTTACTTTTTAACGAGGGGATGATAGTGTCTCAACTATCCATGGAATGGATAACCAGTTTGCTTAGCATTATCTCTAAAGGAAAGAGGATCCGTTGGCTCCATCATTTTACCGCGGTATCGCAAAGAAGAGCGCAATCTACAAAACTTATGTCGGCTATATTAACCCGTCGATTAGAACATTTCCTTGAGGTTAACAGAAAGCTGCCCGAACAACAACATGGTTTTAGGAGGGATCGGTCAACAACGACAGCTTATTTCTAAATTGTATACAACGGGCACTTCGAACGAAAGAGGCTTATTTTGTTGCTGTATTCGTAGGCTCATAACGGCCTTTGATACGGCTACACGAACGATTATACTTGATAAGCTGGCTTTTGATGAACATATGGCGACTTTACAAGCCACTGGTGTTGCTCAGGGTGATAATCATACCCCCTGCTGTTTTCGGTGCTGGTGAGCAACCTTCCTTAACAGATAGAGGGTCGGCACTCGCAAGTAAACATCCTAATGTATGCAGATGACTTGGTGCTATACTCTCGCAGCTTTATTTGCAATAAACCCTTGCGACCTCGCACTATTACGT